>JAJTWR010000481.1:1105000-1127500 GCA_021613335.1 Whitmania pigra
TACAGTTGTAATAATTATTATAAATAATTAAAGTCCCGAACAGGATGAAAACATCGAGGACCAATTTTCTGAACTATTTCTTCGTTCAAACGACAGCTCTGAGGGTCTGTGTTGCTTAGCAACCATTAACAACAATTAAAATAATAATAATTATTATCATTATTATAGTTATTATTAAGGGAAACTGTTAGCTACAGCAATTACATAACCTTGCGTTGGCAGGCAGAAGATAATAGCCGGGTCCTCTACAGATATAAAAAGATAAGCCTGCCAGTTGTCTGAAACAGATCACTTTCTTGTGAGACGAATATTATAAATAAATTTAATTAATAAAATATTATTACTTCAAAATTATGACCTCGTTTGGCGCCATCTTGGTTTTGGCTTTCGTCTGCCATCTGAGTGTGACTTTTGGAAGAAATTACAGAAAAGAATATGGTGAAGGGAGTCTATTCTTTCCACATCACAACAGATACGGTTAATTATTTATTATTACTAATTATTTATTAGCAATAGCACTCTTATTAGTATTATTATGAAATAAATTTAAATTTGAATAATTCATTTGATTTTTTAAAAATACATTTAGCTTAGTTATACTTTTGAATTAAAATGCTAAATCAAATGCCAATTTAAGAATGTTATTCCATAATTCCATCTTATTTACACAATCTTGAAGTCTATAATTAGAGATCAAGCGCAAGATCGTTCATTAATAAATTAACATTCACAGTAATAAGTTAATAATTAAGTAACTAACTAATTAATTTGTAATTGTTTATGTTATATTTATTTATTTATTTATTTCAAATGCAGGCAAACCGAAGACCGAATCAGGAGTCAGGTACGTCAGACCACGCCCCTTGGAGCCGTTTGATTCCTCAGACGCCCTGGAAGATGCCGATATCGGTTACAATTTTAACCTGGGTTTTTTTTTAATTAAACCAAAAAAATTTTTTTAACTCTTGAATTGAATTTAACATAATTACATTTACTCATTCTTTTAATTGCGATCTGCGATTTTATGTGATGATTTGATAATGAATAATAATAATAATTATAATATTCAACAATAATAACAAGAACTATACTTATACTAGGTTAACTTAATTTAAAATTGTAACAAATAATAATTTGAAATGGTAAAAGAAAAATAATTACACGTTACAGAAGAAAGGCAACTGCTTAACTTGTTGAGGCGCATTTACGAAGAACGAGAGCTTTCTGAAAGTGTGAGTTAATAATTAATAATTATTAATTTATTTAATATTATAGATGTAATATAATATAATATATATGCATAAATTAAATTTTATTATTAGTAATACAGCAAATATATATATATATTTAATAATTAATAATAATTTATTTATTTATTAAATACAATAATTTATTTATTATTATTATTAATTATTATTATAATAACCAAAATATTATGTCTTATTATTATGCAATATATCCGCTACGTAATTATATACATTCTAACAAATGAATATAAATGTCAAATGACATTAAAAAATAAATATTTAATTAATAGTGTAACTTTTTTTATTATTAGAATTTATGTTCATTTTAATTTATGTTAACAATGCATATTTTATTCAGGAATTAAACGAAGACGAGGGCTTATTTTTCAGCTGGTACTAAATTATTTTTCAATTTTAATTAAATTTTTACAAAATGAAGTAGTTAATCACAAATTTAAACTTTGTCATACGTAAATTATAATTAATTAATTAAGTAATGTAAATTAAATAAGCCAACAATCATTTAATTGTAATTAACATCGTTCCTTTTTTAACTTTACCGATATATTGAACAAACTATTTCAAAATATTTTAAGACACATTTTGAACATCTGCAGAACATCCAGAGACCATTAATCGATCCTGGCCTTTCCAATTTCTTGTTTTCAAATCAACACTTGCTTATTTAGTTGCTAAGTCGTTGACGCCGTCGTTGTTGTTGTTGTTAACATTTGTTGACACTTTAATCGATTCATTTTTTAACAACTGATGTGCAAATATCAAAACAACGATAATAACACAATAACAACATTATCAACAACAACAATAATAATAATAGTAATAATAATAATAATAACAATAGCATTATTGACATAATTAGTTTCGCTATGGAGGTAATAACTTTTGCTTGTCGATGCAATTAAGATGAGAGCTTTTTTATATCAATTATTCTCGCTTACAATTTTTGGCCTCGTAGAAAATATGCGCTAATTATAGTCTGGAAAGTAATTATCGGCTGATCTAAAGAATCTCAAGTGTCAAGAAGCAGTGACTTTCTTAACAGATACTCGAGTCATTTGTTTTTGGAGATTTTAACGAGCGAAAAATGATTATTTTTGAAGATTGTTTCTTATTTCGTAATTCATTCTTCTTACATTGTTCGTATTATTCATTATTCCTGTCTCGTTTCAGAGGAATAAACAAGTTCAATTATTTTTGTAGTTTCTGTTCACCTTCTTACTTATTTTTAACTGAGTCATTATCGCAGTGCTTGACATAAAAGATGATTGAATGTCTGAAAAATGTTGAGTTGGACCTAGTAGTAGAACTTAGGCAAACATATTGTTTATTCCTGAAGACAATACAAAAACAAAACGTTTGGACCAAACCCAAATTAGTATTACCAAAAGAATACTTTATACGATGCACAGCTTGAAAGCCATTCTCCAAAAAACTCTGGGTGAATTTCTAATACCTAGATACCAACATCAGCTGTCAATATCACTCGGGCACTAACGGGTCTGCCGCATAGTCTGTGGGAAAATAGAAGATACTTAGGCGTTCCCAAGTAGCAAATGATATTTACTGCGGAGGCCTGGATCTAAGCAGCTAACAAGGCATGTCATTTCAACTATTTCCTGGGTGGCACTGAATTCTCTCAAGTGTTGATTTTAGTTGGTGAATTGGAACGTGTTTTTGAGTTACATTTAATAAGGAGGGTATAAAGTTATAGTATATAAGTAAGTTAATCAAAAAGTATGTTGTAGATGAGTTAAACAAAATCTTATTAATTATGTTATCGTTGGCTGAGAAATATCTAATTAAGTACAATCAAACGTTTTCTGTAATGTTTAAATTTTTAAGATTTGTTGCAGGACATACAACAAGATAAAATAAGTTATCACATCAGCTAATCAGAAAAAGATAAATCAGCCGGCGATCGTTAACTTTTAAACACAAGCCACAAGTCGTAAACAAGTCTCTGTTGTAGACATATCAGACCTGGATATTAAAGGTAAATAACATGGACAAAAAAGATGTCCGACAAGACAAACTATTTAACATTGTCGACAAAATCAAAAGTAACAAGAAATGCAATCAAAACTTCGTTACGGAGCTGAAGGGAGGAGGTGAGTCTCAAATGTCGAAGATATGCTTAAAAAATGAAAACTTGATTTAAATGCTGCGATGCTTATTTTTCTTGCAATTTTCGCTTTAAAAAAGTCGGGATTTTGTTTGGTAAATGTTGTTATTAGCATTTGATTGCCAAATTATTAGTTTAACACCAAATTGTGTTAATTCGTGTACTAAATTTAATATAAACTCCCAAAATATAGTCAACATAAAACTTAATATTGTATTTTAATTGCAACATGAATAAAATGTTTTTGTAGAACTCAATTACAGCTATTTCCAAGAGCATGGATTTGAGAATCCTCTTCTGATCAAGGATAAAACAGGCCTAGGAATGAGGTGTGTCTATGTCTGTATATATGCGTATATGCTTTTGTATGTATTCATGCTTGTTTGTTATGTTTTTGAAAGAATTTTATTAAATACAAGAAAGGTATTTTCTGAAATTTTCCAGGATTCCAAGCCAAAACTTCACCATGAATGACATCAAGAAATGTGTTGGTCAGATGTGGTTTTATTTATCAATAAATTAAATAACATGTATGCAAAAATGTAAATCACTGAGAGTATTTTACTGTTATTGTTATTATTGGTTAGTTGTCCATTTGTAGGGTTAGTGACTTCAAAGATACATTATTACCTACTAAACATATCTATGTACTATATAAATATTATATTATTAATCTAATATACTTAAAAAAACACTAAATATCCCCAGCAACAATATTCTAAATTACTACATTCTCACAACAACTTGGCTGCTTTCGTCTCCACTTTAATCGAAGAACATAACCATGCACTCTGTCTCGCTTCAAATTCCCAGGTTCAAAAAAGGTCGTGCAGGTGTTGACGAGCAAAGGTGAGAGGAAAGGCATGACGACGAAGGAGTTCACGAAGCACCTCGAAACGAGAAGGGAAGAACTTTCTGCACTCGAAAGATTCGATTTTTCGGGGACGAAGTTGGAAACCTACGTCGAGCAACCCGAAGTGGTGAGGCAGATTGGTTTGGCTGGGATTAAAATGCGTTTATGTTTAATTCGATGTTAACGTTGCTGTTGTTATTATATGTAGTATTATTGTTTTTGTTACTTATGTGAGTGCTATTATTATAATTGTTATTATTATTATTATTATTATTATTATTATTATTATTAATGTTATTATTTTAATCGTTGTTGTTAGTATAATTATCATTATAATTTCTGATGTGGCAATCATCAGATTCAACTGTTGGACTGGACCAATTTCTTAAACTGCTCTGAAAATGACCTCTTCAAAGTTCAAAGGTCGTAAGTTCACATTCATTAACATGCTTAATTCCGTATGGACAATGCCAGTCTTAAAGCTTGTTGTGGGCTATAAATTGTTAAAAACGTAGTGAATATTATGAAATGTAATTACAAACGTTATATTTAATTGCTCATTTGTTTTAGATTCTGTTCAATGACCCTGTCAGGTCACTTTGAAAACTTTAGCATCAGTTTGCCATCACAATGGATCCATTTGCTACATGGAAAGATAGTAGGAGACTGAAATAATAATTAATAATAACAATAATAATTTCAATAATAATGATATTGTTGCAAATTACAATATCAATAACTTCATTTACAAAACCATCATGCCGATCTCACTGCGACAATCAGTTAACGATTAAGAATATAATTACGTAGTATTTATTTTTGCTATTATCCATTATTACTATTATCTCTTGTGCCCATCTTAATTTACTCAAACAAAGGTCCTATGGCTGATCTCGCCGTCCGTCGACAACTACCAAACATTCCCTGGTTGGAAAAGATCGCCAGAACAAACGTTCCTCGGTGATAAGGTGGCGGCATGCCAGAGGTTGAAGGTCGAACATGGGTGGACTCTGCTCATTCCATCAGGTCTGATGATGATGGTGAAGATGACGATGATGATAATGACGATGACGATCATGATGATCATGATGATGGCGATGACGACGACCATGATGATGGTGATGATGACGATCATGATGATGGCGGTAATGACGATGATGATGGCGGTAATGACGATGATGATGGTGGTGGTATTGAATTACCTGCTACTTGTGATTGTCAGAGGCTCGTCTTGTAATCATTTATATAGCGCTCCTTCCTAGGGCTCTGGTGGCAGTGCAGGCTGGGCTTCGATAACGACACATTATGACTGTTGCCATTACCTCCGTATGCAGGCACGTAAGCCATTTGGCCAACATGCATGAGCCTCGATGATGATGATGATTGTTTCCATTCTCATCTCTTTCCTGACCCATCCATTTAATTAGTACATTGACCAATCACACGTCCGTAATAGGCTGGATCACTGCTCACTATACCACAGAAGATGCCCTCATGATTGGTGGAACATTTCTCAACAGCTTCTCTATGGCCGATCAGATCCGAGCTTACAAGTTGCTACGGGAGCTAAACGACATACATGTCAACGACATGGTGAGGGTGGAATGGTGATGGTGGAGATGATGATGAACATGACGGTGGTGGAATGCAATGGTGATAGAAGCTTATAGAATGTTCTGCCACTTCCAGCTCTTCAGTAAGGCACTCTGGCATGTCCTTGACTCTTACCTGACCTCTATTCTGGGTCAATCCAGGCGAATCGGGTCATGTGGAGATGGGGATCTCGAGGAGGGTCGGGAGGTCGAAGGTCGAGAAAAGGTCGTGCTGAGCAGCAATGAGGATACCGACGTGGAGGAAGCAGTGTTGGAACCTGAAGATGTGAGGTGAGGTTGATGATGATTATGGTGGTGATGAATGATGATGATGATTGTGGTGGTAGTGATGATGATGATGATGAGGTGATGATGTGGGTGGTGAAGGTAACAATATCAGTAATAATAATAATTATGATAGTAACAACAATAACAACGATAATAATAATAATAATAATAATAATAATAAAATTTGAATAATAGTGAATTTAATGATTTTTGACATTTCTAGACTTCAGAGCTCTGAAAATTATCCAGAGGGTGAAACATCATCATATTTTCCAGACTCTCTTGGCAAAGACGCATCATCATCATCAT
Source organism: Whitmania pigra (assembly GCA_021613335.1). Classification (NCBI taxonomy): domain Eukaryota; kingdom Metazoa; phylum Annelida; class Clitellata; order Hirudinida; family Haemopidae; genus Whitmania; species Whitmania pigra. The sequence continues at coordinate 1,111,433 of JAJTWR010000481.1, forward strand.
CATCATCATTGACCTCAAACATCATTAAAGTGGTGACTGTAAAGTTGGAGAATTGCCTCCTAACTCAGAAGCAGAACAAAAATGAGGTCAGTTGAACCTCATTGGACGACCTTTAAATGCTCATCATCTATCCTTTGTCATGACCCATCATCATAAATATCTGGAAATATATTTTGTTAAATTTTTTTACTAATTAATTTTTTTTTCATTTTTTTTTCATTTGAATTGCGATAAACTTACCTTTAAGGATTAAGCATATTTTTATGCATTTTCTCAGGTAAAAGTTTTCCCAACCAGCCACGAATTGGAGGGAATGAGGTCAGTCGTTGAATTCTTATCGAACGAGGGATTCCTGAGCCAGCCCACTGACCTTCATCACCACGATGACATCATCAGTGATGCAAAGGTTGGAAACAAAAGTTCATGATCCTAGAAAGAATTAATGTCGATGATTGAGATAATGAGAGTGATGATGATGATGATGACAATGGTAGTGGTGGTTATGATGATGGTGGTGATAAGTATAGCAGCAGTTTTGATGAAAATAATGGTGGTGATAGTGATGATGATGAATGTGATGATAATCTTTATGTCTCTTCATAGAAAATCTTTCAAGACTTTAGTGCTGCTAATCAGCCAAAGACTGTCATCACAGGCAGACCGGTCATGTCCTTCGTTCGCAGAGAGGTACGTCCCAATGGACACTGTGTACGTTTTATGCTAGTAATTGCATGCAAATCATCTTTATTTGCATATCTTGTTAACACATCATAACCGGTTGAAATTTTTCAGCGAACACGAACAATGCTCGGATATTAGTAATTACATCAGAGCAATAATTACTCTATTAATCTATTGTTTACACCATGGATAGGGCACTGAAGATTCCTCCCCAAAAGCACCCAATTCATTCTCGTCAGACCAACAGACCCCCATCAAAGATCAACAAACCAAACCATCTCATCTGCTAACCTTTGTCGATGGCACGTCATCCCAAGTCAGCCACTCAGATGTAGGCCCGTCTGCAGAGTCCGGCACTCCTCAGGGCCACCCGGACATGTGGTCGGGCACTGGGAGGGAATCGGTGCTAAGGAGGCGCAGGGTGAGGTGCAAGAAGTGCGAGCCCTGCACCAGGGGAGAGTGCGGGGAGTGCCACTTCTGTAGGGACATGAAAAAGTTTGGAGGACAGGGAAGAATGAAGCAGACTTGCATCAGCAGGCAGTGCTTGGCTGTGAGTGAACGTCAAGTCGATTAGGGGAATAATAAATTTATTTTATTTATTTATTTATGTATTTATTTTTATGTCCTTTTCTTTTGCTATTCTAGCCAATAATAGCGATCGTTCAAAATGCTTCCAGCCAATTCTTTCCACCTCTGCAGTCTGCAGCATATGTGGAAAAGGTGATCACTCGACTCCCTCCATCACTAACGCACTTTTCCACCAGTGTCCGAACTCTTTACCACCCGGAGATCCGGCCGAAGATCCCAAACCTCCTCACCCCGACCAAAGTATCGAGTCCCCGACGAGATCTCCTTCAAAATCCTTCGACTCTGCTGCGAATAAAGTCAGCACCAATGTTTCCAATTCCAACGAGCTTATGGAATGTTCCATATGCTGGAAGATAACCCATCCCCTCTGCTTCAAGCTGAGGCACCCCGAACTGGCCGGGCTCGAAACGGTCACCAACGAGGACCTCCCAAATAGTTGGGACTGCCCCAGTTGCTGTGAAGCCGGCAGATCGGGACAAAAAAAGGTTGGCATTTGGGTGCCTACTTACTTTAATTTAACCTTAGCAAGTTCATGGGGTGATGTAATCTTTGAACTTTGAAGATGACATTGATTTTAGGTAAATTTATCAGTTCTGTTATTATTATTATTATTATTATTGTTATTATTATTATTATTATTGTTATTATTATTATTATTATTATTATTATTAATATTATTATTATTAATATTAGACGGATGTCCTATAAAACATTCCACAAAACTTACATATTAATTAATTAATTAAACTTATGCAATTTCATTAATTATTTTTACTGTCTTTCTCAGTCTCGACCGAACAAATTCTCGACCCTTCCACCCACGTTATCATCATCATCATCGATGTTGATGACGTCGCCACCAAAAAAGAAAGAATTCCTCTCCGAATTTGAAGACGAAGACTCCGATGCTCTGATCTCGGATCCTAATCTTCCTGTAATACAACCTTTTGGAAATCCCGGCAAAGACAAAATGCAGAAGAAGGCAAAGATGATTCCGCACGTGGAGTCCATTGATGCAAGGAAGCGATGCTGGAATGAAACCGTTAGGAGTGGGATTGATGATAAGAAACTGAAGATGGTGAGCGGTTGGATCCGATGGTTGCGGTTGATTGATTCGGGTTTGAATTAGACATCGAGTATGTCGTCGATTGAGATTACAATTGATTGAAATTACAGATGGTTGAAATCATAATTGATTGAAATTGCAGTTGGTTGAGATTACAATTGATTGAAACTGCAACTGATTGAAATTACAATTGATTGAGATATTTTTTATTTTCACAAGTGGAAAAATGAATGAATGGATTGAAATCAGCCAGAAATTCACTTCTCAGATGCCATACATTTACTAACATTAAATATATAAATGACTCATTTTTGCTCATCTTGCTAATTTCAGAACACGTAATTCAAATATGCATTTCAGACTTCACCATTTAATCCACCGCTTAATGCACCATTTAATGCACCATTTAATCTACCGCTTAATTCATCATTCATTTCACCAGATGTCACCAGTCGACCAAAACTCCAAGGACGCTGCACCAGTCACGTCCTCATTTCCATCTCCTGCTAACAACCCCTCCAACGGTCCTCAGTTATCCATTTGCAATCCTTCCATCAATCCACCGAGGTCATCATCACCTCCGTCGTCTGAGAAGATCAAAGAACCGCACGCCTCGTATCCATCTGGTCCCCAATCTCCTCAGTTCGTAGTGAGGCCCATATTGTCCAATCCTCCTCCAAAATTTCTCCTCATAGAGATGGGCAACAGTTTGATCAACCACCCTCTGACCATGGAACACTGGCTGAGGGTTTTTGGGTGGCTCGGGCCTCGCGACCTGTCAAACTGCATGCTGGTCTGCCGGACTTGGAACACTTGGTGCTACTACTCGCCACTTTGGAGAAGCATGGATGTCAGTAGAAGGAGGATAAGGAAGGTGATGATGATGCTTTGTTGATTTGTGGGGAGATGATGATGATGATGATGGGTGGTGATTGTGGTGGTTGGGAGATTTGTAAGAATCGGACGCATGAATTATTTATGTTAATAATAATAATAATAATAATAATAATAATAATAATAATAATAATAATGATAATGATAATATTGGTGATGCCAACAAGTAATAAGTATTACAGTGGTTAAATTAAAACCTTAAATTTAGTTGCTCAGTACTTACTCTCAGGAAAAATTATTATATATTTATCTATTTAATAAAATTATAATTATCATACAATTTTTAATAATTTAAATTAAGATTTAATATTTAAACGTTCAAAAATTTCACTTACCATCTATTCAAATTCCTCAGGTCCACCTCATCGCGGTGGCAAAACGCCAACCCGTGACCCTCATCTTGAGCCACACGAACATCAGCAGAGAACAGATGTCGTGGTTGATGGAAAGACTCTTCCGACTTCAGAGACTCCAACTGGAGGCTTGTCCCTGGTCTGCCATCAGCTGCCTCTGCTTCAGCAGTTCTTGCCCTGTTCTCACTCACCTGGATTTGTCCTGGGTTTCCCACCTGAACGATCATCTCCTGAAAGCGCTTCTCTCCGCCCCGACCGACAACAAACCCGGAGTGATTTCTTCCGGTTGCAGGCTGCAGAACTGTGTTGAACTGAAGCTGGTCGGAACGGAAATTGGAGATGCTTCATTGGAGTTGATTTCCAGGACCCTGAAAAAGTTGCAGGTACTGGATTTGTCATACTGTGTTGAAGTCACCCCTAGGGCTCTAGAGTTTCTGGCCAATGGAGTGTCACCTTCTCTGGCTCCAGCCAATCAGCAGATTCCCAGCAAACATCAGCCACAGATGTTGCTGTCGAATAAGCAGCCCCAATCAAAACATTCACCAATTACTGTGCAAGGAGGTCATTCCTCTCATCAACCATTGGCTGCCGCTCATAATCCTTGCATCCAGTCAGCTTCCTCGTCATCCTCCTCTTCGTCATCTCCAGTTATTCCTAGCAGTGGTCAACAAGATCAGGGAATTCTTAACCCCACCAGCAGCAACACATGTACAATTCCCAATGCCTCGGTCTCATTGGCTCCTTATCATGACCTGATGTTGCCCCTCCCACAACTCAAAAAACTCCTCCTGATTGGCTGTTCGTGGATAGATAGCACTGTTGTCTTGGAGACAAGGATAGCAAGGTCACATATGGAGATAATCCATTTGATGGAAAACTTGCTACAATAACTCGAGTCATATTCGCCAACGAAGATGGCAAGGTGATATCCCGGGAGAACAGTAAAATTTTGCAAAAACAGTCGAAAATTAATTTAATGTGATCATCTGAACAACTAAGTTTAAGATTAACTAAGTTAAGATTTAGAATATTCAATCAGTAATGACCCCTCTGAGATGTGTTTTCATGATTCAAAATTTTTTTTTTTTTTTCTCAAATTATCCCATATGGATGTCCAGCAATTATAACAGACGTAGATGCCATAATTTACATAACTAATACCATTTACTTTTAGTAGTTTAAGGAAACTAATAAACCATAATGTGTCATAAGCCAATCCTTCTGAACACCACTCATAGCAACCTTCCGGAGCATATTCCTATCGTTCCTACTTTGTCTTCTGTTGCATAACCAGTTTGCGAGCCAATTCACTTCTTCCATTGAGTAGACAGATTTAAAATAATTAAACAAAACAATTTTTCTTTTTGTGGATAATAACTTAAATTAATAACTAGCAACCATAAAAATTTATTTTTACAATTTTTTCGTGACTGCTGCAATTATAGTTTTTGTTAGGTTTGTTTTTAATAATATTACCTTTCTCGTTAGCACTTTGTTAGGTTTGTCTTTAATAATATTACCTTTCTCATTAGCAGTTTGTCTTTAATAATATTACCTTTCTCATTCACAACTAAATGAGCCAAGAGCCTCACAGATAACTGACCTCTCTTTGGGTTCACTGAAACGACTGATGCATCTTTCATGACCTCACAATTCCCACGAACAAAGGAGTAAATATTAAATTATTAAAATTTAACAATTGACTTATTTTGATAAAACGAAAACCAATGCATAAATAATGAATTCCCCCAAAATTTACCTAGAAGCCCAAACAAGCATTTCATTAACGAGTGCTCAACAACAACAACAAATAGAAATGTCAATTCAAAAAAAAAAATTATCTCGTCAACATTCAATTCCTGAAAAGGATGCAATCAGCCCCAAGCAAGTGGACCATGAAAGGAAAATCTGAGGTCAACACCCCAGATGAGGGGAACATCGAAGAAAACATTCAGGTTCCAAAAAGCAGACGAGGAATGGGATCCGAAAAGGCTCACTAGGGTTAGTGAGAATTTCTTATGACATCTGTTGACCTAATATTATTCATTCATCAATTTATTCATCCATCTCTCATCATTCATTCGCTAGCAATGCATCAAGATAACATACCATAACATACAACATAAAACTACCAAGATATACCTTCAAATAAGGTAGTAGTAGGCATACAACTTCTAACTGATCCTAACGATGTTGTTTACAGCAGCAACATCAACAACAGATGCAAACAACAACAGCAATAATGTCCCTCTTCACAACATCAGTCCTGGAGAGGTCATCATCATCATCATCACATCACATTTGCCACTACAAAAGTCGTTGGCAATGATGATGATGATGATGATACCAGTGGAGTTATCAGTACCCCTTCAACTTTTCCAGGTCCCTGTAGGCATCCAGGGACTGAGGATTGGCCAATGCACCCGAGGGCTTCACGTTCTCTCCGCTTATGATTCTCTTGACGGCTATTTCCACCTTCTTGCCAGAGTGAGTGTACTGGAAATGGAGTGAGTGGTGATGGCGATGATCAAGGGGTGGATAAATTAATAATAATAATTATAATAATAATAATAATAATAAATAATAGTAGTAATAATAATAATAATAATAACAAATAAAGTGATGCGGTCAGTACACAAGGTATTGATGCTCCACAATTCACACTCATTGCATCATTTCATTCCGTCATCACACGACGTTAGGGCCTACCGGAATGTCTTTGGTCTCCATGACGATGCTGGGCACGTGCCTTGCCGACAGTTGCTTCCTGATGCTGGCCTGCACCTGTTTGATGAGGTCAGATGTCAACTCGATGTTGGGGACCATCTTGAGGAACAGAACAACCCTCTCGTCCATGCCGTCCTTGCTCTTCTGGGCGACACAGAGGCTGTCCGAGATCTCCTTGAAGCTTTCCACTGGTGGAATGATGATGATGATGACGGTGATAATAAGAGTGTGTTGAGATAAAGTTCTTAGCTACAAGCTAATTTACTCTTTAAATTATCTCATCATTTAATGCTGATGTATTTTGATTATTATTATTACTGTTATTAATATTATCATCTTTATTACTATTATTATAACTACTATTGTCATTATTATTACTATAATTATAATTACTATTATTATTATTATCATCTTTATTACTATTTTTATTATTACTATTGTCATCATTATTATTATTATTATTGCACAACTCACCGACATGGTAGATCTCCGCACTTCCAAACCTCACTCCACCGGGATTCAGCGTTCCGTCACTGGACAAAATGACATTTTGGTTCATTACGGTTATGATGACGATCCCGTGACAAGCAGACGATGCCCAGTTATTAATATTCATTAAGACTCGGAAATGGCTAAACTAAGGTTACTCATTCATGGCAAGTGACATGCTAATCGAGCCATTAATATGCAAATTAGTCCACTAACATTTTAAGATAGACTACATGCTCGATGATGATGATGATGATGAGACGATGATGTTATTTTATTTTATTTGTTCACATGAGGTCAAAGGGATTTTAACCGCCTGCATAAACAAGCCACAAAATGTAAAAAATATCCGAATATCGGAATATCCGAGCGACAGATAATAATAATAATAATAATAATAATAATAATAATGATGATGATGGTGATGATGACGATGCTGTTGTTGTTGATGATATTGATGATGACATTGATAATGATATTGATGATGACATTGATATACTGACCTCCTCCCAAGCATCCAAATGCCATCTGTGTTGGGATTGATGAGGCAGAAGTCACCATGTGCCCAAACACCTGCAGATGAATTAATATTAACGATTATCACTAACAAATATTAAGTCCAAATCATCCCAGTTATGCAACGGACTATAATCAAATAAATAAATAAACTAACAAATATTTGGAATCAGTTCATTAAAACAATGTTAGCAACATCTCCAATTAATTTGTTTGTCATATTAATAACACAACAAAATCTCAACCAATAACAGGGTATTATCATCGTCGTCATCATCATCATCATCATCATCATCATTGTTAGCATCATAATCATCCTCAACTCCACCATTATAATAATCCTCATCATCATCATCATCGTCGTCACCTGGGAACTTGTCAAAGTATGCAGCCTTGTACTTCTTGCCATCCTGGTCGTTGAGGAAGTGCACGGGCATGCTGGGGAAGGGTTTGGTGCAGACCAACTCACCCCTTTCACCAACCACTGGCTTGCCTGAAGAAGTAATCAACAATGATGATAATGATGATGACGACGATGATGATGGTTATGATAACATTGTTAGATATGCTAGAGAATACACCAACAGCAAATTTTGTAAGGAAAAAAAATTGTTGAGATTATCTCACTACATAATCAATAAGGCCAAAATTAAGCAAGCTCATTACAACATACATCATCACCATCACATCATCCACCATCATCACATCATCATCATCTCTCCTATCATCATCACCATCACATCATCCACCATCATCACATCATCATCATCTCTCCTATCATCATCACCATCACATCATCCACCATCATCACATCATCATCATCTCTCCTATCATCATCATCACCATCACATCAATCATCAACGACATCACCAACCATCTTCATCCCAGCTCTCAACAGCCATGCCCAGAAAGACAGTCTGTATCTCCCCTCTGTGAACAGGTAGGGTGCAGGTGAGCCCAGCAAAGCAGGCTATGATGTCCGTGCCACCTGTTATCGATCCGAGTACGAGGTCACGCTTGATCTCCTTGTAGACGTAACTGAAACTCTGAGGCTTCAGAGGAGAACCAGTCGAGAGGATGGTGTGCAGGGAGCTGAGGTCGTGGGATTTACCTGGATTGGAAGGACGGGCAAGATGTTGAAATGATACAAAATGTTGAGATGAGGCGGAATATCTGTGCAAGTTGGTCAAGTGATGGGCAAAAATCCCAAATCTTGTTGCCAGTAACAACAAACACTGGAAAATTGATTGGAAAAAAACAACTGCTCGTGCAAAGTTTGTTTTTGCCCGTCACTTCTCCAGGTACTGATGTTCATCACTCACCTGGAGTGGCTCCTCTCTCCTCCAAAACTGACAACCACTTTGCTCCTGTGCCAAGTATGGTTACCCTGAAATGAATATCGTCGTCATCATCATCATCATTAACAGTAACCATTAATCAGTAACATCATCTCAAGCTTCAGTAACAACATCATCATCATCATCATCGTCGTCATCAGTAACCATTTATCAGTAACATCATTACCATCACCTCAAGCTTCAGCATCAACAACGGCATCATCATCATCACCACCAGCCCAAACCTGAGTCTCTCGACGAGATCCCACAGCACGTTCTCGTTGGGCACGAGAGGCGACCCGTCGTAGCAGACGATCGACGAACCAACCGCCAACGTGGACACCGACCAGTTCCACATCATCCATCCGGTCTGGAAAGGTTGTCAGTCAAATTTGTAATCATCATCATCATCGTCGTCGTCGTAACAGTTGTAACAACTGTCCTCCTCCTCTTCATCATCACCACCATAAGATTTGTTACAACTGTCCTCATCATCATCATCATGATTGTCTTAACAACCGTCTGCATCATCCTCAAGAATATCATCATCATCATCAAGATTACAACTCACGGTGGTGAAGTACATCATGATGTCGTCACTGTTCATGTTACTTTGGAGGATGTGTTCCTCCAGATGCTTTAGCAAGGTGCCCTGCAATCATCATCATCGACGTCATCATCTTGTCATCATCATCATTGTCATCATCATTATTACCATCAAAAGAATAATATATAATATAAACCAACAACATGCAAACCAAGTAATTGTTGTACTTCATAGTAGAACCATGCACCTTACTAATTCACCGAACATTCTTTGATTATAATCATTAAGCAAACAAAATCACATAAAGTCTTCAAAAACGTCATCATTGTCGTCATCATCATCATCATGATCATCATCCTATGCGACCCCACTGCGGACGAACCGCACCTACCCCAGCGGAGTGGACCATGCACTTGGGTGTGCCCGTTGTTCCGGAGCTGTACATGATGAAGAGAGGGTGGTTGAAGGGGAGATGCTCGAACTTCAGAGGGGGGTACGACCCGTCCGATGGGTTCCTACCCTTCTCGAGGAACTCGCTGAGTAGGAAGCTGTTAAGGGCGGCATCAAAGTTTGAATCATTACTATCGTCATCGTCATGGTAACCGTAATTTGTTCATCGGATGTGTCGGCATCGTGTCAACACGTTAGTTACTGTCATCTTCATCATCAACGTCATCGTCTCGATTCAATCATCAGTTACAACGGTATCGATCACCCACCTGTTAGGAATACTTGTGAGGTCCAGTTGCTTGTCCAGGTAGGGAACAACCACAACACACAGGAGGTCAGGAAGGCCTGAAAAAGGTCAACAAATTCTGCAAAAATTGATCGATCAAGATAAGACGAAAGCCGTTAATAATTAATAATGATAATTAATTTATAGAGCGCCATGTGCATAGAGTCAGAGCCGTTGACATAATTTTGGGAGGAGGGCATAATGGTTCACCCCGATTGGGTTAATTACCCCCTCTGAATTTTGAAAAGAAGCAAAAAATAATCATCTCCTCAAGTTGTGCAAGGGAATTTGGTAGCGAAAGGACGTCGTCAATCAAATAACTCTGACTTAAGACTGGGACTTTCGAACGGCTCAACCACTCATCCATTCGGACAGCCGCCATTGTCTGCCATTGACAAGGAAATAATTTAATCTGGAGAGGTAGAGACCAACCCAATGTCACTTGCTGGAGTTTGGCCATCTGATCGTGCTGCTTGCCGTTGTAGGTCACTGCATTGACTGAGAAGATCAACTTCGGCTTGATCTGACTGAATCTTTCCAGCACAGCCTACAAAAAAAGAAAAGTTAATATTAATAATAATAATAATAATAATAGTAATAATAATAATAATAATAATAATAACAGCGACGAAATGATTTCAAATTCTTTCCGATGATTTTGAATGCTTAGTGAATTAATTCATTCTTTCAATAATTAATCAATAAATTAATGCATTCTTCAATTCATTTGCTTGATTTTTTTCTTCTTAGAAGATTCACTAAAGAAAATTCAACAAATGCATCTTAGTTAATAATTACCTAATTATCCTGACACCGCCATAGTGTTTGTTCATTCATTATTATTAAAGATGATGATAATAATGATGATAATAATAATAATAACAATAATAAGTTTATTTGTATAGCGCCATAAGCCTAAGCTCAATCAGGGGCGATCAACCATTTGACCATTTCAACCAAAAAATACCGGGCACCCACCGAAACACCGAACTCTGGGGAACAACTGCTCCAAACAGCGCCAACAGAGGCAGTAGCAAGCATTGCTTCGACGGCTTCGATGCTGTTGGGCAGGTAACCTTTTTGTCGGGAACAAAGAAAAATTGCTTAACAGAAGATTCAAAATTCTACAAATTAAACAAAAAAAAAATAAATAAATAAATAAAAAGCCGATTCAAGGAACGTGCGAGTTGGCTCAGAGGGTTGCATGCCTCCGAACGGCAGTGAAACAGACGATGTCGAGTTCGCAACCCAGAGTGCCCTAAGGTGAGGGCAGTACATAAATGGTGGATCGATTAAGAAGCGCCTTCGCATCCTATCTATAAACATAAAGCACTCAAAAAATGGCTAAATACAAATACAATACAAGGAGCAAAATCCTCTGCCGTCCGAACGGAATCAAAAGGGCTTCTCACCGACGACCCTGTCCCCTGCTCGGATTCCGAGGGCCTTCATGGAGGCCGCGTACTTCCTCACGTTGCTCCTCAAGTCGACGAACGTTCTCTCTCTGATCTCCTGACATCCTTCCACTGGCAGTATTATGTTAATGATGATGGTGATGATGATAATAATTAGGTTAATGATGATGATGATGATGATAGCAATGATGGTAATGATTAGGTTTATAAGGATGATGATTATGGTGGTGATGTTGAATGTTGTTCTACTTGTTTTCATGATCGTGGTGTGACAACAACGATGATGATGATGATGATGATGAATTGCAATAGCCAGGTGGTAATGATGATGATGATGAAGACAAACCGATGGCGATAATGATTGTTACTATAGCAATCAGAGGATAATGACAATGACGACGACGGTGATGATGATCACACCTGTCGAGTAGATGGCAACCTTGTTGTCTTGGCAACGAAGCAGGTTTTCTGCAAAGTTGAGTCTGCTCCCTCTGAACCATTCAGGAATGTCTGATATGCCCTTGGTTTTGTCTACCACCTGTCATAACGGCATCATTATAACAATTGTCAGCATCATTATCACAATCGACTGGATCATTATCAAGATCGTCTGCATCACTGTGATCAAATCCACAGCACCAACTCACGCATTCGTAACTCTCAGAATGGATGACTCCGCAAAAGTTCCAAACTTCCTCCCAGAATTCTGCATAGTTCCGAACCGACCAATCGTGGAGATCCGAGTACTTACCTGATGAATAAATTTGAGGTTAAGTACGACTCGGTCGCAGGGCGATCGCGAATCCATCGACCCGACCTAATTTCACTCCGTACTTCTTGTGGAGGTGCTGGCAGAACTTGTTGACGTTTGTCTTCTTAAGGAGTTCGTCCGACGGCCTCCACAGGACCTCGGGATTTGGGGTGTAAACTTCGTCGTTGCTCATCTGGAACGAGAGAACGAAACGAATGAACGAAGGAAGGAAGATTCGACCTTTATTGAGGTTAAATCAAATCGGCCATTTTGATCGAGCCCGTGCAAAGTTTTAGCCTTTATAAAGACTCGACAATGGCATTCATAAAATTCAATCCCATTCTTAAATAACTCACATATGCCACCTATTTCTACTTCCTCTTGGCGTTCAACAACATGCATTTTGATTAAAAATATAATTATGTATTATTTTATGAGGTCATTTTCCCTTGAAACAAACCAGTTGACTAAAATTCTAACTACCTCTGCTTAACTACAACTCTCCTTAGAATTTAATTAATTAATTAATTAATTGTAACTTTGATCTTCTCCCAAACCAAAAGGACGAGCATAAAGGATTGCACAACCAATCAAGAGGCACAAAAGATGCAATTTTCACATGCAGGCTAATTTAATTCAATTTAATAATAAAAGATGAAAAAACTTAAAAATCACACCCCAAAATCAGACGAGGTGGAAACAACACCGAACGAAGGCCTGAAGTTCAATGATGATAATAATTAAGTTAATGATGATGATGATGATGATGATGATAGCAATGATGATAATAATTAAGTTAATGATGATGATGATGATAGCAATGATGATAATGATTAGGTTTATAAGGATGATGATAATGGTGGTGATGTTGAATCCAACAACCCCTGCCATCACCTTGAACGAGTCTTTGAATACAGGCATAACAAACAGTCTCTGCAGAGGTTTATTATTGGTTCTTATTAAAATTATTATTATTAAAACTATTATTATTATTATTATATTATTGTTATTATTATTATTATTAAAATTAAACGACTTATTTTTGCCCAGATTTAAAAAAAAATATGCTTGAATTTTAAGATAATTTTTATATACAAAAGGCTTAAAATAAAGAAGGCCTGTAAGGTTCAAAATGAGCCAAACAGCAGATGTTATCAGTCTGATGATCAAGATCTGGGAGTAGATAGATTCAAGAAATTTATTACAAACACTTGAACCCATGCAGAATTTTTTAGTCATGGTTTGGAAAAACTCATGGGACAAGATTTTGAAGATGGTTAGTCATCTGTGCACTGCGAACTTCTATTAATGTCAATCGACGATAACGTTTTGACGTTCTAACACTAGCTTAACGAACTGTTCGTGTTAACAAAAATTATTCAATCTTCGAACAACAAGGAGGTTTGCTTATTTGTTCGTAAATTTGTTTACAAAAAAAAATAAAATAAAAATAAATCCACAATAAATACACATTCATGACGGAGTCCCAAAAAAAAAATCAATGGGTCTATGCTCAGTCGTGCGCGTCAGATGCAAGCTGATGCTTGTAACGATGAGAGGATGCGAATAATGCATAAGGCAATCTCGTGTATACTCCAGCAACAAATCAATAAGAATGTAATACTCGAAAAATTAAATGATGTTTCTGTTAAAATAAAATATTTGAAGTTTTTTTTAATTTTTAGACACTTAAAGTTGTACATGCATTCAATTTGCATTGCATGCACTTCATATGCATTACATGCTCACAACACGCATTGCATGCATCCGATATGCATTACATGCTCACAATGTGCATTGCGTGCATCCGATATATACACTCCACAAATTAAAGGTCATCTGCATAAATTGTTACACCAGGAACAACCGTAACAACAGGCACATCAAAACCATCAATGTAGTCTTAAAGTTTCATTGGAACAAATGACAGTTAAATCGCATCTGGGTTTATCTTAACGATCGCTGATTGCTGGTTGCATCACCAAGTTTTAAATAATTAATATTCGCAATGTGAAATAACAATGTAACATGCTGCGGATGAGGCAAAAAAAATTTGTAAAATTACCACTAAAAAAACATTTCGCACAAATATCCATGCTTATACTTTTTTCTTATTTATTATATCAAGCTTAAGCTAACAATATATCCACTATATTAAAATAGAATTCATAAAGTGCCACAAATAAGTGATAAAGCATAAAATTAACGAATAAATAAACAAATCCAACTCACAATCAAGCTGTTTTCTCAATTCTATTCGAGTTGTCTCGATTTTATTCCGTATTGCCAGTTCCTTAAAAAATATTAGACGATTAATAAAACAGACTACCACATGAGGTCAACTAGCTCCACCTTAAGAAGCTGAGACCACATGTAGCATGATGTAAAAGTCGATTAAAAAGTAAACATCATCTTACCCGACAAATTGTTTTTATTTTTTATTAATTATTAAGAAATGATGCAACAGTTGAAAAGTCAATTGACCACTTAAAACACTCGAAACTTTGAGCTACAACCTCGCGACGTGAGAACCTCATGCACTGACGAGGTGTAAGTTATCGAGCCACACATCGCCTGTTCTGTTTTAATCTCATTAGTAACCATTTATCTGTGGCTTCATTTTAATCTTCAAATTATTTTGCCAATCGTGTTTGATAACAAATTAATGTAGTTTTTATTTTTTGTAGAAAACTAATTTTATGTTGAAATGATTTTGTGACTTCGTCAAAGTTTAGCGTTGTTTTTTATTTACGAACGATCGCTAGGCTTGGAATAAATTTTTTTTAAAGCCTTTTTAATAATTTAATAATTTAATATTAAAAAATATTGAAAATAAATTTTGCCCTAATACATAATACAAAGACAAAAAATTCGAGTTTGTTCGTATAAATACAAAAATATATAAAATTTATTGCATAATGTTTCTGGTTAGAACTGAAAGGAATTAAAGCAATAAATGCAACAATATTATTTGAACAAATTTCGCAAATTTTAAATTATTCTACATTAATTTTGAAATAAAATTTTGTTTTTTAAAAATTATATACGTACGTAGTCGTGAGACGATACGATTCTCTAGTAAATGAATACAATGCTATTGCATTATAAAGTCAAGTAAGATTTTAGGAGTCATGACGTCTCCGGTGACCTAGTAAAGCAACGACAGATCCTTAACTAGAATGAGACATTATTTCCACCAAATTAAATAATACCGTCAAGCCCAGAAAGATAATTACCACGAGCTCACAGAGCAGGAGCTAACCGCTAGCTCGGCTGGTAATTAGAGTCTGAGGCCATTATTGGCCAGTAATTGTAAGCGTTCGGTAAAGGAAAGTTGAATAATTTGTCGCGTAGGAAATATCGTGATAAAATAATTCTTAAGTTTCCAAATCTCGTGTGATTATCTGCTTTTACTAAACTATAGTTCTAAGCTTCGCTTTAGAGAAAGCGCCATCGAAGACGATTCGTTTAAAAGCATCTAGTTATACGATTACTTACCACACTGGTTATTCTACCAAGAAGAATATCGCATAACCAGCCTAGGATTATTAAAACAGTCTGTCGCTCCAAGCGAAAACCCAAGAACCACGATGAGCAACCAAGGTAACAAAGAGGCTGCCAGGAAGAAACTGGTTGTAGTCGGAGATGGAACTTGTGGAAAGACCTGCCTTCTCATTGCTTTCACGAAAAACGAATTCCCAGAGAAGTACATACCGACCATTTTCGAGAGTTACGTCTCAGAGATCACGGTACGTCGATATGAAATATTAAAATGCTTATTGCGTTTAAAATTAAAAATAAATGTATTGCGATCTGCAAATCGATCGCAGTAGTACAACTATTTTACAATTTTATAATAATTTATAATTAACATTTTTATACCTATTTTAGTCAAACTTTTCTTCTGACTGAAATTTGGTTTTATTTCGAACAATTTCGAATTACAATCTTTCGAGTTATCTGTATTC
>JAJTWR010000481.1:1132500-1155000 GCA_021613335.1 Whitmania pigra
AAACCACAAAATGGCAAAAATTTTCAGGACGTCAGTTTTGCACGACTGAAAGTTGGAGCTACCTGTGGGTTTAGGTCGAGTGTTTGCCATTTCGCAGCAACATTTACAATATAGCAATAAACAAAAGATAACTTAATCGATGAACTTATTTTCACCATTACTAACTTTATGGCTTCTTCTGCCTGTCGTAAATGCTTTACTAACCCATCATGCCAGCGACATAAGGGGCCGTCCGTAAATGCTGTCATGCAGCCTGGACGTGGTTATGAGAATTGTTAACGACATGTGTCATTTGACATCGAGGTTAAAGAACAGACCAGACATTTGTTACTTATGTCATTTATGGACGACCCCTAGAATTACATTTCTGTTTGCTATTTAATGCGCTGTGGACTTTTTTCTATGCTGTGCGCTTTTCAAGTTCTCGAAGGTAAAGTCTTAACTTGCACTTGAAGGTAACTTGTATGAATTGTTAGCTAGAAATTGTGCAATCATTCGGTTGAACAGAAACAACTCGAGCGTGAGAAGAAAAAATTTCAAGATCATGATGGCCATTGAGAAAAACCGGCAGGCCTCAGAACTCAATGCAATTTCTCGAAAATGGAACCTTGAATTAATCTGTTTATTAATTGTTGTTGTTGCTGTGGTTGTTGTTGTTGTATTAAATATAAGTATAAATTGCTCCACTTTAAACTGTTTCAGCTCCTAAGTAATATTTTTGTAGTTTCTATGGTTACTTGTAAATTTGACTTTCGTTTTTCGAGAGCATAAGTACCAATCAGGTAATACTCCATCCTGTCATTGTTGGGATTTCCCTAGTAAAATATAATTGTAATTAATTATAAATATATAATTAAGTCGTGGGCGTTAGTAATTGCTTGATTGGAAAAAGCCAAAAATTCTGAGAATGTTTAGTTGAACATGGAAAACAGAAAGCGATAAAAAGAACGATAATAGAACATCAATCTGTTATAATATAAGTCTCTAATTTATCAGTTCTTAAAATTAATCTGTCATAATAAGTAATAATAAGTTAATCAAACTCTCATTCCCATTCTCAAATGGGTGATCCTTATCATGGACGAATCTTTGGAGGAGGAACCAGTGAGCGGATTTCAGGGAGGAAGGAGGAGGCACGGATACTAAAATGTTCGTCGAAAGTGGTAAATTTATTGAAATAATCTTTAAAAATATTCCATTAAAATACATTTTTTAAATTTTTATAAAATAATAATTTTGTTTTATTTTTATTTTATAATAGATTTACTTAATTTTGAAGGGCCACACCATGCCCCATTCCCCCCTAAATCCTCCCTTGATCCTCATGAAGTACTTCTTCCTCATCTTGTTTAACCTTCTCTTAATTCATTTATTTCGTAAAAAGAGATTTTGTGAAAATATGTTATTAGGATTTTAAAGAAATACTTCAACTTTCCTTGGAAAAATATCTTCAAGAAATCCTTTTATCCACATAAATTCCTTTAATCATGCTTGTCCGCATTACTAATAATATCATCACCATTGCTACGATCAAAGTTTTTCAATAATGAGAAAATAATGACTTTTGTTTGATGCACACAGATACATTTCACTTCATTTAGAATAATGAATTAGGGAGTTTAGAATAAAAAAATGATAATAATTTGAAATAATAATAATAATAATAATAATAATAATAATAATAATAATGTATATTAATTTCATGTCTAATATGGGAATTCAATACCAGTTCATTGGCATTCATTCCGTCTGGCTGACAGGCTCATGGCGTTCTCATTAAGCCATTTAATTGCAACGTCAGACGATGACAAGCCTTAATTAAAATCTAAAATAAATACAATTAGAGCTTTTCCTCTGCCATTAACAGTTTCCTGTTCAAGCAGGTGAATCGGAAAAAATTTTTTTTTTCGAAAATGCTGACAACGTCACTGCTGTGAACGTGGCATCGTATTGACGCAGCAATTTCAACGCGGGCTCGTCTAAACTGCTGCCATGTTGCAGTCTTGCTTATTTTAGGAGGCAAGCTCTTGAGGGTCTGGGCGGTCGTTTCTGGCTGTGCTCTGAAAATTAAGATTTTAATTCAATTCTACTCAATTGGTAAAGCATTCTGACTAAACGGCTCCCATTGGCTACATCGGCTGGTGTTAAAAAGGACCATGTGACGTGACTAGCGCTCTCGACAGCTGCATAGATGATGACGAGTATTTGCAGTCTTTGACGAGACTCGTCTGCAGAATTAGTTCTTGAAGCGTAAAAAAAGAATTTCAAGATGAGGAGAAACTGCTTCAGTCTTGCCTGTGTCTTGGTTGTCTTTTTTGGTTTAATGTCCGATGGCTTCCCGATGGCCTACGATGGAAGGTCGAGTAATAAAAATCAAAATGGTCGTCAGGTACAGGTTTGTTATTATTCGCCATGCTTTGGCGTTTTCAGTTTGACAAGTGAGGTGTAATTTAATACAATTAACTAAATTTATAATTTAATATAATTACCTAAATTTATAATTTAATATGGTTAACTAAATTTATAATTTAATATAATTAACTAAATTTATAATTTAAAGTAATTAACTAAATTCATAATTTAATTTATTTCAGTTAACTAAATTCATAATTTAATGTAATTTAATTCGCAATAAAATGGATTTAGTTCTTTTTTTAACTAAATCAAATTATGTCTTTAGTCAACTCAATTTATAATGTAATTCAGTCAATTTTAATGCATGATTGAATTCAGTTAACCACTGAATTTTTACGTCGTTTTATTAAATTATTAAATTTTTCACAGAAACCTGAACTGAATGATCCCATTTACATGAGCCACATCGGAGCAGTTCCACCCAAAATATTATCCCGACATAAGAGAATCAAAAAATCGGTATCCATCATGAAAAATCCGAGCGAACGTTTTGTGACATTGGAAGATTTAAAATCTGTTCAAATGCTCGGTGAAAAGAAATCGAACGTACATCCCTACGCCAAAACCTTTGCTATTACAAAACAAGATGGCCATCCGTCTAGCAAGAAAAAAACAGTGACTTCAGTGAAAAGAGACCCGTTTATCTCAAGAGCTGCCAAGCCAACAAGCCCTTCGAAGAAGCTGAAGATGAACTTGAAGGTCAACAAAGCTGGTAGGACAGAATATCCAAAGAAATTCAAGCGTTCTTTGTCGTACGGCGATTTCTCAGGCTACGATTTCAGGACGGAGAGGCAGGCTCAGAAATTGCCGAGCAGGTACTTCAAGAGCAACCGCAGGATCAAAATGAAAGGAGGTGACAAATATTTTAGTCTCGCGGAGGCCAAAAATGAACTGGATCGTCGAAGAAGGCTGATAAGAAAGCTCGAGAAACAAATCAATTATAGGAAGAAGGGTCTGGCAAAGTATGCGACGAGACCATACTATTCTGACAAGGACCATTTTCTAAGGCCGACCATCGAATCGATTAGAGACAAACTCCCGACTCAGAGTTTGATGCAGCTGAAGGATCCTAAGACACACAATACATTCAACTTCGATCGCCATTCTTCTTCCGAAGCAGTAAAAATCAAAGCCAAAAAGGGAAACATTGCCAAAAAAACAACTAAAAGTAATTGACAAAAACTTTCTTCGAGGTGACTAAACAGATTTATCCAGTCGCGTATTTTTATTTTTAAATTAAAGTTTTAAGTAGATAAGTTTTTTTTTTCTGTTTTGATTTATGACGAACGAAAACAGCTCTTTGGCCGCACTATCAGTAGTAAGTCAATTTGACTTTGTTAGTCGCTTTACTTCCGGCTTGACATTGTTTGTGTGTTTGTGATGAAGTGATTTTCAGACAACCGCGTGACTGCCAGTTGTAAAACTCGAAATGTTACGAAATTTCCACAGACGATTATTTAACTCGTCTGCTTATTTTTTCTGTCGCATCAATAAAATTCGCGAGCATCAACTTTTTAACTTGCAAATGTTTAAACTTGAAATTAAACGCCATTATTTTTCTTAAATAAGGTTGTTGACATGCTATTAAACAGACGTGATGTGTAAAAAATTGTTCCAAAATCGAGTCCACTTTTAAGGTTTTGTTTCCATAGCAACCAATTTTATTTTATTTTCACGGTCTTAGAGTTACGAACGAACAAACTAATGGAGGGTGAGGATAGCTGTAACGATGCCAACGTAAGTTGAACAGTTGATGTTCCAGTTTTAAATTAATTGCTGTTGTGTCTATAATTTGGGATGTTGTTGGTTTACTATCGTAGAAGACTACTCTCGACCAAAAGACGGCAAGTGCGGGTTTGAGCAATTTTGGCTGGAATGCTGGCCATACCAACTTCGTTTATAGGGATTTGGAACTTTGTGTGCGTAAAATTAATTTTTTTATTTCTATTATTGTTTTTGATTTCGCTTTTCGAGCAAAGTTAATTTCTTCCAGAATAAAGGCTTGGCAGATGTGTCGGTTTTAGAAAAATATATGTACATTGAAAAGCTTAATCTATGCCACAATAAACTCAAAGGTGATTTTTCAGACCATCAAAGGATGTAATTTTGTTGATGTCTCATTAAACCATTTTCAGCAATCTCCTGCAGCTGTTCTATCTTATTAACCTCATTTAGAAAGTTCACATATAAAATAAGATGTGTTAAATAAAGCATTATTTGAAATCTGTTTTTTTTTCTAACCTTCAAATTTTGAATTGAAATGAACTCAGATGTATCAGCCATAAATAGCATGGAAAGCCTTATGGACTTGAATCTTTCTCAAAACAAACTTTATGCCATCCCAAAATTCCCAGCACCAAAGTTTTTTCTGAAGAGGCTAGACCTCTCGTACAACGACATCAAAGAGATCCGTGACCTGTCCGACTGCATCGGACTTGAATATATCAATTTAGAAGGCATTAATTAATTTTTTCTGAACATCTTTCTTACAATTCCTTAGAATTTAAAATTATGAAATGATGTTCAGGAAATAAAATACAGGATATACAAGGTTTTCAATGTCTGAAGTTCCTAAAAACTTTAAACCTGAAAAGCAACAACATCAAAAACATTGAAAATCTCGATTCTTTGCCAATAAGAATCCTCAACTTGGTTCGTAAAGTTTCCCTCTTAACAAATTTTTGAGGGCGTTCTATGCTTTGTCATGTTATGTTACTAGCATATTTTTGTTTTATGTGATAATTAGATTATTGTGATTATTTATTGTGCGATTTTTAAATTTGGATGTCCTTTGAATATCTTATTTTAGAGTTGTAACTGCCTGACTTCAATAAACAATCTTCAAGGCCTCAAAGTATTAATGGTAAGAATCTTTTTTTTTTAATATTACAAGGATGATGATGATAATAATAATAATAAATGATGATGATTGACGATGACGATGATGACGATGTTTCAAAATAAATTCAAATTTAATTCCCAGCAACTTGACCTGTCCCGGAATAAAATTAGGTCATTGTCTGGCCTTGAAGGTCTCTGCGAACTCTCCTGTCTGAACCTGGAATGCAATGTGGTGAGCATTGGTACTTTCATCAGGGACGTCATTTCAGCATTTTCCAAGGGGAAGAGGGAGGGGCAAACCCTTGCACTGCTTGAGATGACCTTCTTTTGTTTCTAGCCAAAATTCAAGGGGCAAGCCCTTGCAAAAAGTGAAGAGATGACCTTTTTTGCACCTGGTTTAAAGTTCTCTGCACCTTTTTAAGTTTGGATACCCTTGCAAATATCTTATTTTAGATTTCAGTCTACAAACATTTCTTCATGGTCTTCATTCTTCAAGTTCCTGCTTTCATTGCTCAACAATGTTCAGCTAAAAAATAAATTTCTCAACTTTTGCAAGATAATGGATCTCTCAGAAATATGCAAGTTGAGATCCCTGTGGAAATTAGAGCATTTGAACATGAAATTCAATCCAGTTAGCGACCTCCCGAGGTTTAGACCTTCGGTAATTTTCGAAATCCCGTCTCTAATAACCCTCGATCAAGAGCCAGTGACCATACAGGAGAAAGTTAGTGATATTATCTGCTAACCATCTTATTATTGATATAAAATAATTAATATATTATATAAATTCTATGTATAATACACTATAATATTTATATTATAATTATTATTATTGTTAACTTAAAATACAAATTCAAAACCTCAAATAAATTGTTAACATTCATGTTCAGTGATCCTCATCTTGCTAATTATGGAATGGAATAATTTTCAATTTCAGGTTGAGGCAGAGTACATCCTCAGTCCTCCGCTAGAATATTCAGCGGCAAGAAATTACATCTCCAACATGGTTTACAACTACTTCAAGCCACAGAAGTTACTACATTCGTAAGTAAAGATTACGAATCTATGAATGAATTGAATTTGTTTGAATGATTTCTTCATCACGTTATCACCTCATCTTTCAAATAGAAATGCAATTTATTCAAAAAAAAAAAAAAACTAAATTATTTATTTAGACACTAATGCATTACTGGAAACCAGTTAAATTTGTTCTTCATTTTGATAATGATTATTTTATTAAGTAATAAAACATTTGAATAAATTTTAATTTGATTTCAATTAAATTATACTTATCTTGCTGCAGAATTCTTCCGGATGCTAATCGTACTTATCCCATCCTAATTCTGGTCGGCCCTCAGGGCATGGGAAAAGTTGGCATCGCCATAAAGTTATCCATGGATTTTCCTGACAAGATCAGATATGTGTGAGTCTCCCTTATTCATAACCACACAATCTAGGTATTCAAATAATAACTGTAAACACTTCAAAAAAGATTATTAATTTAAAAGGAAGCTATAAATGTTATATAGATGTTATTATTAATTATTTTATTTCAAGTTATTAAGTTATTATTTTGTTATTTTGTTATTTTTCATGAAAGGCCGTGCCATACTTCAAGGGAACCATACCCAGAAGAAGTGGACGGAAGACATTATTATTTTATGGAGGTTGAACAGTTTGAACAAATGACAAATGATGTAAGTTTCTCGTACCAAAATAACTTGTAATAGTCACTTCATAGTTTTATATATCCTTAAATAATTAAATTTCAAGATGATCAATCAGACTATAAATAAAAAATAATACCATAGAATTTTTCAACTTATTTTTTAATAATGGTAATAAAATTATTTTAATAATTTCAAAAATTTATCGACATTTGGCAGGGTTCCTTCATGGCGACATACTCTCTTAACAACAGCCTCTATGGCTTCAGTAGGAGTGCTTTTGAAGAAGCGGCCAAAGAGAAATTGGCTTGCGTCACAAGCATGGAACTCGAGGTTGCAGATAGTTTTTTTAGTTTTTGTTTTGGGTTGAAATAATAGCTGCAACTAATATATATCACATAATCAATAACAATAACAACTATAACAATAACAATAATAATAATAATAATAATAATAATAATAATAATAATAATAATAATATAATAATAATAATGATAATGATAATGATAATGATAATGATAATAATAATAATAATAATAATAATATAATAATAATAATAATAATAATAATAATGATAATGATAATGACAATGACAATGACAACGGTAACGGTAACAGTAACAACAATAATAATAATAATAATAACAATAACAATAATAATAATAATAATAATAATAATAATAATAATAATAATAATAATAATAATAATAATAATAATAATAAATAATATAATAATAATAATAATAATAATAACAACAACAACAGCAACAACAACAACAACAATAATAATAATAATAATAATATCACATGCACACAACTACTAAATTATAAAAATTATAGAACGCAAAGGGCAAAAGAAGATAACGCATGAGATCTCATCGTCAATGACTTACTAACAAATTAACATTTAGTTAACTGTTTATTTTGGGGCCAAAAAAGTAGCAAATACTTACAATCGCCAACAAAATTTTCATCGACCACGTTCCATTCTCCCCAGGGTGCCGTGACAATGAGCTTCAGTCATCTTAAGCCAATTTACATCCTTTTCATGCCTTCTGAGGAGGATTCTTACGAAAGGCGTCTGCTGGAAAAGAATTGTTTCCAGGATCTGGAAATTAAGGAGAACATAAGACGTCTCTGTCTGTACTGTCAATACAAGCAAAAGGAACCTTTATTTTTCCATGCGGTGTTAACAGGGGGTTAGACTCACCAGTACTTGGAATGATATTGAAATTATTAATAATAGTAATAATAATTATAATAAAATTTATGTAGCACATTTGCTTGGGCATTATTCATAATTTATTTTCCAATATTTGAAAATATTCCACTAAACCACAAATCTTATACTTTTTCTAATTTTAGATGATCTGGTCAAAGCCTATGACGAATTGAAGACTTTGGTTTCCGAACATCTCGACAAAAATGATGTCGTTCACAACTTGCATAAATCCGACTCTCATAAAGGAAAGGAATGCCAGAAAACCTATCGTCCAGGTTTTTAAGTTACAGATGTTTTACAATTTAAACAGCAAATATTTATATTATACGTCCCACTTGTTTAATACGCTATATAAATTGCCATTATAAAATAATTTCTGTTTATGCAAGAGAGTGAAAATGGATTCATTGGAAAAACAGAATCTCCAGAGGATCAAAAAGAAAAGGAAGCTGATACTTCAGAAGTGGAACCACTCATGGTATGTTTACAATTACTCGTTTATTGACTTACCTCGTTTTACAAATCAATTTACAAATTAATTCAACAAACTATTGAGTTTAATTCGATAATTAAATGAAACAAAAGATATTCTTTGGCAGATGACATACATAATTAAAAATTCATATTTCAAATTCTCCGAAGTGATAGAGCAATGCGTGGAATGGAACAAGCCATTTTCAAAATTTTGCAGATAATTTTATGCTTGGAAACAAAATGAATCTATTAGCATGCAATTGTTGTGCTTTGACATGATTTCATGTTTGTCCTTGTTGATAAAAATAATAATAATAAAAAAAATAAAAAATAAAAAATAAAAATAATAATAAATTATCATTGTAAAGATACAGCTTTCCAAGCAAATTAATTTCAAGAAAGCCTACAAGACAGTAAGCGGACAGGCAGTCCCCATGTATGACAAGGTCGTGGAAAAGTGAGAGAAAATTTCAGTTCACGTTGAACGTTTGCAGAGTTATTCATAGTTTTTAACACTTCAATGTTATTAATAGATTTAAGCTGAAAAATCTGAACAAAGGCGACCCAAGATGCCGCAGTCTGTCCACTACGGACTTGTTTCGCTCCCGCTCTGAAGTCTCGACCCGTGAAAGCTTCGACCCGTGCCACCCTGCCCTGCCGAGGATGTTCAGCGTATCGTCTGCCAGCGTCCGCAACTGGAGAAGCAACGATAACGACGAATGCGAGGACGTTTCGACGCAGACGCAAACTTTAAGGATTGGAAAGTCCATTAAAGGAGATTCATTGCGGATTCCGAACTGTAAAAATGTCAACCCGCGCACCGCTTGCCAAGGCGGGAAATCTTCGTGTACCGGTGCATCGCCGCGCCCTCGTACAAGCAAGAATTGCGAGACGAAGAAAAAATGTTGCCTTCCATCAATAAATTCTTGAACATTTAATATTTTATTCGTTCGTCGTTAGATTATCGGTATTAATGAGTTTCATCCGAATATTGATACGAGTTGAAGGAATTACAACTTACATTCCTCTCGAAGCTTGTAAATTCGCTGCCCTGTAATTTTAAGTAGACGAATTGGTTGAGCAGACGATAACTATCCCCAGTGTGTCATTATGTTGGTTCGGTTGTTTTATGTAAATAGCCATATGAAACAAATGGAGACACGAATTCCTATCTCGCTTCTCACGGTCGATCAGAAAGTTCCATCCATCACACTCTGGATGTTTATAACATTGCTTTTCTCTGGTCTAAGCTAGAAACATCACAAAAATAAATCTAAGTCTAAAAATATACACACACACACACAAAACTATTTTTTAGCAGGACCACATGAATTTACATCTAGAAGAAGGTAAGAAGAGAGGTACAAAATTAGGTCGGAGTTGTTTGTCCGGAATGCGTCAAATATTCAACGCTAACGATGATAGTCTTCGCTAAACTAGTCTAAAAAATATTGGTCCCATGTCAAAATTGACTTTTCTATCCCAATAACGCAAGGATTCGGTCCATAGCGTCCGACAAAAATATAAAGTTAAAAGCGCATAGGCTCGAATGAAAGGTCTCAACAAGTCTAGTCTAAAGCACTACAAAACACCACTTTCCAAATGACGTGACATGACATGACACGACATGCAATGCACGAAAGATAACATCAGAAAAATAGTCTCAGTTTGAGGAGATTCGATGGCTAAAAGACTGCAGTGTTTGGAGACATGATTTTCTCGGAGATGCATTTCAATAATAAGTTGAAAGCGGGAAGGCGGATATTAGGAATGCCCCGGTCATAAATTTCCAGGATTTGATTGATCATTTGGCGAATCCAGTATCGCCTAAAAATTGCAGAATGTTATTGCATAAAAGCATTCAGTTTTCAAGCGTTCGTCGAGCATTTTGCAAAGGAACCCTGCCCTCTCCATTCCTACCCAAAAAATAAAAATATTAATAAATAAGCAATAACCTCTGCCTGAAAGGGAATCTGCAAGCATAATGGGTTTTATATTGGTTAACCTCACAAAGGCAAACGAACCTGCCGAAGATTCACGGCTCCGAAATGACAGACCTTTATCAATGTGAGTCATCAATGTGAGTCATCAATGTGAGTCATCAATGTGAGTCATCAATGTGAGTAATCAATGTGATTCATCTATGTGAGTCACCAATGTGAGTGATCTAAGTTCATTACATAGCTGAGATGATTTGAGCCAAATAAAAGATCTAGTTGGGGCCTTTTTAAACAGGAACACATGCGACTGGGTAGTGGTATCAATGTGATTCAGCAATGTGAGTCATCAATGTGATTCATCAATGTGATTCAGCAATGTGAGTCATCAATGTCAGTGATCTAAGTTCATTACATGGCTGAGATGATTTGAGCCAAATAAAAGATCTAGCTGGGGGCCTTTTTAAACAGGAACATATGCGACTGGGTAGTGCCCCCTTCAACACCGCCTCCGCTTTCAGAAAGAACACTCGAAGTATACCTCCTAGCCCTGGCAGGGTAGATTTGTGTGAAGTAGATGTAGCTGTAAATAGCGCCAAGGAGGGCACACAACGCCATCAATACAAGCAATACTATCAGACCGATGAACATTTGCTAGAGGTAATTGCCACAGGGAGATGTTTTAATTGTCGGCCGTTAAAGTGGGCAGGGTGAACTATGAACTATTATAGATAGTAATGTCTCAAGAGATCGTTTCTTGGATCGTTTGTTGTCAGAAACTAATGCGGAAACTAATCTAATAAATATGATGATGATGAAAAAATGACGATAGAGTTGTAGGCTTAATATCACGAACCCAAACAGATCATAAACAGAAAAACGCAAACTCTTAAAAGAACAGAACTCGACTTTCGACAATTTAGCCTCTCACGTTTGATTGAGCATGATCGAATTGTTTTACAAATCCTTAAAATACGAAGAAGAATCAATTGCGAATTGCGAAATTACAGAAATTACACCGCTGGAAATGTTCAGGACTCACTCAGCGATGTCCTTCTTAAGACATCGAACTCCTCAAAGGGCCGATTCTGCTGTCGTTACGGGCGTGCTTTCTGATTCAGTTGTCGTCGACAAATCCCGAGTAATTTCAGTAATTAGGGCACAAATGATTCGAACGAGTCGAAGTTCTTTTGCTGTTACTAGGTTAGTATTTGCTGTTGTTTACGACTTCGATTGTCTGCTGGTAATCGATCACAGTTAACGGAATCTCATCACGGGTTATCCTACGGGCGATTTCGAAGACTTTTTTGTAGGGTTTCCGTCGGCGACATCGTCGAAAGCTTTTCACGGATTGAATTGTCTGTTAACAGCTCGGTAGCATCGTGTAGTAGTAGTAGCCGTGTCAACGTCAGAAGTAATTTTAAGAGGAGGAGATTGGAGAGGAAATAATTCAAGAGCAACAGCTGGATACTGGAGATGTCATTTTTAGAAGCGCTGGACACGTGTGGTAACCTGAGCGTTTTTATAGGGTAGTGCACAGACTACGTACACACGGCCATTATGAGTAGGAAGGATGGAGTAGCGCGTTCCTTGTGCATTCGGCGTGCGCTCGCTCGGTAAGATTTGGGACCTCTTGTCATATTATACATGCATTTCAGTAAATTGTTAATTGTTCTCGTTTTGAAATTTTTTAATCATCTTTAATGTTTTCTACTCATAGTCACAGTTCGAGGCATTGACTTTGAAAATTGAAATAAAATATTCTTGTCATCCCAAGAAGTGCCATGAATCAATTTAGATTTGTCCCAAAAGGTTGCAGGTACCTCATGAATAGGCCTGAAAGA
The DNA here is from genome assembly GCA_021613335.1 of Whitmania pigra. Classification (NCBI taxonomy): domain Eukaryota; kingdom Metazoa; phylum Annelida; class Clitellata; order Hirudinida; family Haemopidae; genus Whitmania; species Whitmania pigra. Next base: position 1,144,900 of record JAJTWR010000481.1, read on the forward strand.
ATTCTTAAATATTTTAGAATCCAACAAAAGCCCAGTACCCTACAAGGCAATGAAATGGCGAAGAACGACAAAAAAAAAGAACAAAAATACATAAAAAGGCAAACGATTTCAGAAGAAAAAAATTATCCACCCCTACTTAGGTAATCCAATTTTACGGAAGGGAGAATCACGTTCTATTGGGCTGACGTCGTTATTATATGTTCCCGTCTAACCCTTGGCTTCTTGAATGGCCAATTCCCGTTCCTCCCTCCCTCCATCCCTCCCTGTGCCACCGCGGGATCCGAAGGAAGCGGGCGTAACAAGCAATTTTCCAGAAGTTCTGTCAATTTGTCTTCTTCAGACGACGAAGAATAGAATTTCAGCCGACGTCGAGCAAAAAAATTTCCTCGATGCAAAATTGAGTTATTGTACGATACGAAGTCCCGGATGAAAGTTTGTGATGTTTTTTTGATCGGAATAAAATTGGCTTCTTCGAACAGTGTATTAACTATTTTATAAATATTAAAAAGGGAATAGTAAGAAAAATAAATAAGTGCATAACATTATTTTGTATCAATATTTGTTATAATCTGTTTATGTATAATTAAAAATTAATTAAAATTATAATATATATTATAATCTGACACCCAGCGGTAGTTCGTAAATATCGTTTACAGTCGAGATTGTTAGGGTTTTTTTTATTGATTGATGGGTTAACCTTTGACATCACTTGACCTTTTCCGATCGATAGCTGATCAACGACACTTTCAATGTCATAAATTAGCAGTGGCCAGTCGAGGCACAAATATTAGAAGAAGTTAACTTAAAAAATAATTTATATTATATCAGAAATAATATTTCATTAGATAATAATATAAACTATTCTATACTTATAATTTTAAAAATCACTGATCCAAATTTCCCAAAAGTAAAATTCTTTTATTGAGCAGATCAAGAAATAATAATAATAATAAATAATATAATAATAATAATAATAATAATAATAATAATAATAATAATAATAATAATAATAATAATAATAATAATAATAAATAATAATAATAATAATAATAATAATTAATAATAATAATAATAATAATAATATATAATAATAATAATAATAATAATAATAATAATAATAATAATAATAATAATAATAATAATAATAATAATAATAATAATAATAATAATAATAATAATAATAATAATAATAATAATAATAATAATAATAATTAATAATAATAATAATAATAATAATATAATAATAATAATAATAATAATAATAATAATAATAATAATAATAATAATAATAATAATATAATAATAATAATATAATAATAATATAATAATAATAATAATATAATAATAATAATAATAAAAAATTAAGATTCAAGCAACGTTTTAATTACATCCAACTTTCCCAGGACAGCTCTACAGCCCAGCGTACACAAACCTGAAGTATTTAAGCATTGAGAATCTTGCATTCTTCTCCAGGAAGTATTCCAGCATTTCAAAGTCCTCGCTTTCCGACCCTAAAACAATGCAATCCCCTGTGAGTCCTACCCTCACCTCATCTTCTGATTTGTCCTCATAACCCCAGGTCGAAAAGCCTTGGAGAAATTCAGATTCAATCGAAGCAAGCGGGACTGGTCGAGAGCTCCTTTTATGAGAACAGGGCACGCAATGGTAATTCCCGGTTTCTGATTAAGAAGATGAGGCAGCACATAAAAATAAGAACAGACTGAGACCTTTTCATCATGCTTCTTACCTCTCCATCCATCCATCCATCCATCCCCCATCCATCCATCCATCCATCCATCCATCCATCCATCCATCCATCCATCCATCCATCCATCCATCCATCCATCCATCCATCCATCCATCCATCCATTCATCCATCCATCCATCCATCCATCCATCCATCCATCCATCATCCATCCATCCATCCATCCATCCATCCATCCATCCATCCATCCATCCATCCATCCATCCATCCATCCATCCATCCATCCATCCATCCATCCATCCATCCATCCATCCATCGATCCATCCGTCCGTCCGTCCGTCCGTCCGTCCATCCATCCATCCATCCATCCATCCATCCATCCATCCATCCATCCATCCATCCATCCATCCATCCATCCATCCATCCATCCATCCATCCATCCATCCATCCATCCATCCATCCATCCATTCATCCATCCATCCATCCATCCATCCATCCATCCATCCATTCATCCATCCATCCATCCATCCATCCATCCATCCATCCATCCATCCATCCATCCATGGCTATCTTCTACTGGACAATTTGTTACTTGCGAATTAAATTTTCCACCACTTGTGAAACGAATGTTTAACTCAGTCTCTTATTAACTCTAATTGACTAGTCTAATAAATCTTGATTTACTGAAATTCAACATTTGTTGAACACCTCACTTTTCAAGTCTGCCCCAATTGTACCACAGTTGTAATGTTCCAAAGTTGGATTTATTGAATCTCATTTGACACCATGTTAATCAAAAATAATACAATTATATTTTGCTATTCTTATAAGATATACTTCAAATGTGATCTAAATGGTGCATAGAAAAAGTCACTAACTTTCAGAGTTATAAATTAAAAGAATTGCAAGTGTCACAATAAAACAATCATGAATCACAAAGCTTCAAAAATTGTAAATTACAAACCAGATATCTTGTATGATTACAACTATACGCTAAAAATGCCAAAGAGTGTTAATGCATGGAATGTTGACAGACATCTTATGTTAGTTTTCTGAGATTAACTGAATGAGACAGAACAAATTTTAAAAAATGCAATGAGACCAATAATAATTGATATTTCAAAGTATCGGTGTGGAAAATAAAACTTACTCTAAAGATATAATGCTAAAGATATCAACTCCCATACAATTTATTCTGATATCCCTTATGGCTATATGTCCAATCACTCTTTCTTTCCCACCAAGTTTATATCGTAATATTAAGTTATACAATTTAAAAGCATAAAAAACTTATAGTTTTACATACTAAAAGTCTCGCATCACCTCCTTCCGTAAACGTCAGCTTTTGGACATCCTTGCCCGCATCCTTGTCTTTTATGAACGACCCCTAAGTGTAACTATCTGCTTTTATTACATATCTGACTAATTACCTTGTCTGGTGGTAAAGTGCTTGGTAAGGCGATAAAGTTAGATGATATCTCTTGAGAAGAAGACATTAGATGAAAAATTTAGTGACGGTTTTTTTGCTGTTCGGCATGCCAAATTAATAAAAAAAAAAAAAAGAAATTCTAGCGCTCAACAACCTCGCACCTGGCCATCTTGTTTTGTTTTTATTTACCTGTCTTACCTGTTGTTTTCGATTTAAACTGCTGGTAAATAGATCGAAGTCCGAAGCGCAGGACATCGTCGTTCAATCTGAAGGAGTTAATAATTTCGTTATAAATTTCGTTGTACACAATGATCTGTTAGTCCTTTGTTAACTGTTTGACATGACACCCCCCACGATAATCACGAGTGGAGTGCCCCAACCTCTCCTGGCAGAGTTTGGACGACCTTTAACGATTACGGTGAAAGTGACGGGCTTTCCGAATCCCACTGTCAAATGGCAAATTGGCAGAAAAAGAGTCAAAGAATCCTCAAAGTTTGAAATTGGAAACCCAAGCTCTAACCAGCACAGCTTAACCATTAAAAAGGCCGGTGCCGATTTGAACGAAGGAGTGTGGGTCATGGCTTCGAATGACTCTGGTGAAGACTGCTGTCAAATTGAAGTCAAAGTTGATACTAGTTAGTTTACACATTCGAGGCTATTGTACACTTAATGCTAAAGCTATTTTATTATTGTTTTAGTGTTTTATGTTATTTTGACAAACTAAATTGGATTAACAAAATTTTTAGGGACAGTCTCGATGTCGGACATCAGACCAAAGGAAACGCAAGATGATGACTTAGAAAATCAAAGCAGAAACGTCTCACATCACGGAGACAAAAAGAAAATTAAAAAGACCTCCTCCATCTCTTCACTCCAAAATGTCATCATCAATGAACAACACAACAATGAAATCAGCAGTAACTCTACTAAAAAGAAAAAGAAAGATCACCTTGAGGAAGAACAAGATGATGAACCTTACAAGAGAATATCCAAAAGAAATTCAACCTCCAAAAGAAACAGTAAGTCAAGTGCACAAGCTCCTGAAGTTGCTGGCAAGCCTGAAGTAGTCAGGGGCAAGATTGGAGGCAGTACAAATGCACCTGGAGTGGAAATCACACCTGGAAACATAGCTTCAAGGCCTCCAAAAGGCAAAGTATTACAATCATCACCTAAAAAAGCTGCACAAGAGAAAATCTTAGAAACGGATTTCGATAGCATTAATGTTGAAGAGAAGGAACCATCAGACACCATAAAAGTAGTGAAATTAAATGCCACAGATGATGGAGCTAGAAACAATTCTGATGTCAAGATAGTAATAATTAATAATGATGATGATGAAGATGATGGCGAAGACAAAGAAGCTGACAGCGATGACAATCAAGAAACCAAAGAGCTAAATGGACATTGCGATAATGAAGTCAAGGCAGAATTCGATGATAACATGCTGTGTTCTGACGATAAGTTGTGGTTCATAAACAGCATAAATATCATTGAGTTTTGTCGCGATGCTCTCACCGGTTTCAGTTTTCAAGAGTTGAAGGAAGATGAAACATCACAAAACCTGGAAAGAGAGGAAAGTCAGAAGAAAGTTCAAGACGCAGAAATAATTGTTGCAAGAAATGAGACGAAGACACCAGACAGAAACAATGAGGTTCCCGATGAAGGGAATAAAAGTCAAGACATCAGCAAGGGGTTGAAGAATGAAATACCAGAATTATCTACCAAAACAGATTTAGCCAATAATAACAACAAGAATGAAGAAAATGATGATGATAAAACTATAGAGACTCCAACAAATATTTCTTTGGATCACAAGAATACAAAACCACAGCTTGGTATAAAGAAATCAGAAATGAGTGACAAACCACAAAGCAACCAATCAGATAAATCAGACTTAAACACCCCAGCCAAGCAATCTTCAAATCAAAATCAAAAAGATCAAGCTCCATTTAAGAACAATACTTTCAACTTAGACAACATCGGTAACACCGATACAAACTCAAAGTACAGACCTCCTAGCCGATCAAGTTTCAAACTTTCTCAAACTGACAACGTCCCCATACCAAACAAACCCCCCTTGCATTCAACCCTCGGAAGACCTCCGCCACCCCCCGGAACCATTGAAAACAAGCCTCTAACATTAACAGCTTACGTTGTGCATAAAAGATCTCCAGACGACACTGGTAGCCATAGGCACGACCACATCAAAAACACGCCTCGTCGACAAAAGAGAGTCGACAAGACGAGAAGCAGATCGGCCGACCCTCTCGGTAGAGATGAAGAGACAAACCAGGGGGGAGAGACTGAATTTGATAACAGTAAAGATATTAGTTCTGATAGCATCAATTGGGATAGATTTAGCTGTACACTTCCTCACAAATGGAGTTCTTCCAGCATCTTGAGCAAACCAGGATTGGTACCCGCCAGGAGCGAAGAATACTTAGTTATCCGTAGATCTGACGGAAAAATCAAGAGTCTAAACAACAGTAGAGACAACATTTTTAGAAGTTTCCAAAGCCTGGATAAATTGAATGACAGCGAAGTGGGCAGCACAGGTTCAAAAATTAGCCGGGTAGGCTTGAACAAGAAACACCAGATAATAACCACTACGACTACTACCGAGGAAACTTACGTAGTTCCAAAAACTGAAGACAAGACAGATGGGAGTAAACAACAGAAGTCAGTTGGAGATTTGAAAGATGCAAATGAAAAATTAAACAAAATAAAAATCCCTGCTCAGATAGAAAATAAACAAAAACCGTCAGTAGCAGAGAAAGCTGTTGGACCAACAAACATTAGTCTCAAAGATACTGGTGTTGGGCCAGAAAGAACAGACAAAATTTCCAAAAATGTTGGAGTGGGAACAGATCCACTCAAAGAAATGAAACCTGACAAGCCCAAACAAAGTTCAACAGTGGCAGGTCAGCAGACAGATTTTGTCATAGTCCAGGCTCCTTCAAAGCATTTCGATGGATCGACACAAACAGGAACAGGAGATCGAAACAAAATTACCATGCCGGCATCGGTTCGAGAAAATCCGGTCACAGTCACTTTCACTCCAGTTACTCCGGAAGAAGAAAAACCAAAAGAACCCGACGTATTCGTATCCCAAGTGAATAGTTTCGAATTTTGTGAAGTGAATACCTTTTACATTGAAAGTGACGATGGATCTAACGAACAGCAAGCTCACAAAGAAGCAAAACACAAGGGGCCATCCAAAGGCATTCCTCCCCCATCTAAGAATGAAAAACCATTTCCTGAGAAAAGCTCTACTAACAAGGTTCATGTACCAAAACCTGCTTACCAAAACCCCACAGATGACATTCCAAATCCCTTCGTGAAAGCGTACGTTGACGAACACTTGAGAAAAAGTCCGATCCCACCGATTTCACCCCATCATTTTGACGTGCATGTCGAGGTGATGCCGTCGAACAAGTTTGACGCGATATTTTCACCCGATAATCACACATTTGCTAGACAGTATCGTGATGATATCCCCGGCCAGAAATACGTCATAAATTACAGCGACGGAATGTCAGCACCTAGAGACCTAAGTTACATCGACTTGATCTCGAAAAACCAGGGCATTCAAGAAAAGCCTTCCAAAATACCAAGAAGTTCAAATTATTTCAACAAGGACGTCTCCAGTAAAAGAAGAGATAGGTCCTGCGAAAGAGTTGTAGAAATAAGCGAGAAAAACAGAGTGTATTTGTCCGCAGATACGGGCAGCATCTCACAGGAAACTGCAAAAGGTTATTATAAATCTCTGTCCGACGAAATAGACGGGTCGCTTTCGGATGAAACGTCCGAAGCCTCGAGTCCAAGAAAGCCGGATACGAGACGGAGTCGCATCACAATGAGCTACCACGGTCCACCCTCCCCACTCTTCGGCAAGGACTAAAATGAATTTGTGGACGAGACCACATCGCCACTATAGTATTGAAAACAGCATTCTAAAGCAATGTCTTTTCTGAAAATTCTGGAGTTCAAGAGCCCATGCTGTCTACATGACGTGATTTGCCTGCTTGTTTTCGTGTCCTGTATTTGCCAGTAACCTGATATCTTTGTTAATGGTGGAGATTTATTAACTGTGAATCCTTTCTAAGCAACAATGTTTACAGAATGAAAATTTGTACTCAAATTTGTATTTTTAACACATGACAGACTTGCATGAATCAAGTAACAAGTTCAACTTGACATGAGATCTGTGGTGCTGACAATGTTTTTCTCCACATCTTCGGCTTATTTTAATGCTTTAAAGATTTGTTTTTCAGCTGGCCTCGTGATTCCAAAGCGTTAATTTTTGCATTTTTTCAATTTTATGCAATGTTTGCCCTATTCATGTGCACTTGCAATTGTAATTTTAAACACTTTCCAAGGTTCAATAGCAATATTTGCTCACGTGACGTACTGCATGATGAAGATTCTTTTGAAAAAATAGTGCATTATTTCAAAATCAATCTCTTTGAATGAAAAATCACCATCGACTGAATTCAAATTTTATTGAACCATCTTTAATTGTCACCCTAGAGTCTTGTTCTAGAATGACGTAAAGCTAATATTTACCAGTTAAGGCTTTATTTGTGCATTTTCTAACATTTTGTCATGACAAAGCTTTTTACAAATAAATAATCACTCACTAACAGTTTTGTTTTACATTATGATCTTTTGATTCCTTATGTAATGCTTGACTTTACTTTCTCAGTAAATAAATGTCTGGCGCTAACGTTTGGGTTCAATTCTTTACTTAAACGACTCAAAACTCCCTTTGGATAATTATTAACTTCTGCCCATTATTGGACAACCTTTATGCCAAACCTGATTAATTATCCTCGTGCCTTGAATTATTCTCTGGACTAGGAACCACAAGCATTACTCAAATTTAGTAAACTGTACAACGTAACAAAGCCATGACTCGACTGCTAAAATTGTTCAAACTCAACAACCTTCAATAAAACACAGACTCAACGAAAGTAGGAATTCAACATTGATCCACATAAATACAATTACCGAGACCAGAGGGTAGTCGTGTGAGTGGACCACGTTCTCCCCTTGAAGAATATGTCTACGATTCGAAAAGCAGAACGCGAACACGATTAGACTGCTCGCTCACTCATCGCGCCTTGAATTATTCTCTATTCGCCAAACACCTAAAGACTCCAGATGATCCTTCTAGTCTTCCGGTGAGGTAGAAATTGGAAAGAGAGAGAATGAGTGAGCAAGAGAGACAGGAGATTATTGTGCACAAAACCTCGGCGAAGCATTCACTAAAATACAGTCGTTGCTTTGACATTACGTGGGCAGAGAAATGCTAGCTTCTCCATACTCTTTGCTTTGATTCTCGTTCAAACGTCGACGGCTACTAAAACTGAATTTATCGTAAAAGTAAGCCTGTCTCTGAAACAAATAACAAAATAAAGTCATAATATATCTGCATCATCATCATCATCGAATCGAGTCCTTTCTTCAAGAACTCTTGCACAAATAATAAAACTTCTGCTACTGGCGCCACCCTAGAAATGGATTTCTTAGAGATTTATGTCAGAATGTTAGCTCTAGCTATTTTTTATTTAGAAGGTGAGTTCAAATCTTATTTTCTACATTTATTAATTTCACTGTTTTTTAGTTTTTTATTTCTAAAGTGAATTTGTTCTAAGCATGTAAACGGTGTGTTTGTCAACTGAAGCTGTTGCCTTTCAATGATAGAAAAATTTCAGTAAAAGATTTTGCGTTTGACTTTCTAAGACGAGCTGCAAAATAAACAGCTCGATGAACTATTAAACATGTCAGTGTCATTTACTAAACTTCACAGTCGAATGCTCTAGCGCATTTCGAGAGGTTATTTTTAATAAGCTGGCCACAAAATGCTGCATTGTTGACGACCTGAAATAATGTCATCGAGTGACACGATGAAATTTTAGAGGAGGAGGAGGAGAGAGGAGAGAACCATCATCTAGTCTGGTAAAATTGCAGTTCCTAACAACGATAGCTGATAATTGCCAGAATACTGGATACGCGTGTACAACGGGATAATGTCGTCAAACAACGATAACTTTCAAAGCAATAAAAATAAAAGCCGGGGAAATAAAACGCGGGTTATTGTTTTGGTTTTTACCGAGCCTGGTAAATACTTTCAGACATGTTTTATCGAACTACTAATCCACAGTCTAATAGAATCGAAACAAGCAAGACAACCTTTCATCGTTTTAATGTTATCTTCTCAACATCTTCCACTTATTCTTTCGAAAAGGTTGCCTAAATATCTACAGGGGTGAATCACCGTCATTAACAGCCATTAACAACATTAATTTACAATTTTCCATAAATTCAAGTCATCCAACTTGAAATTCGAGTCGATAGCGTGATACTAACGCTCCCTTAAAAAGATTAGCTAGAGGATGCGCCCGAGGGAGGAATTAATAATTCGAGCACCCAAGTTAAGTTTAGTCTCGTAGATCTCAAAAGAAATCCAATTATGCAGGTATGTGTCGAATGGAAAAGCTTTTGCGTTTCCTGATGTCACGCTTCTGATTCATGCCCTTTTCTTGAGCTCTCAAAACCCTAGACATGATGGTTCCGATCACTTTTAGGATTGATGATTTAGGACAATTGTTATGATAATACGATACATACGATACAATGATAACCGTTGTCGTGATATTATTAATGTAATGATAATAATGATACAACGGGATATTATTAATGTCATATTATTAATAATAATAATAATTATATACACGGTAAATTATGAATATGCTATGAGCGAATCCATTAGTAAAATCATAAAAAATACTTCCTTTAATCCGGCAATCTTTTGTGGCTGCTCTGATGAGATTAGATGCTTAGAAATTACTTTTTAATAAAAACTTTTTCATAAGAAACGAATTGACCAGGGCTACAACCAGCAACTCCAAATCATCTCAGTTATGCAAAGGACTATAATCAAATAAATAAATAAATAAATAAA
>JAJTWR010000481.1:1160000-1222500 GCA_021613335.1 Whitmania pigra
AATTTGAATGTTCTCTGAAGGAGCAGGCTCGGGAAGATCAGGTGTTCAAGAACTACCTGAGGATTCACTGTGGGTGAATTGATGCACGTTTTGAATGGCGATGGATGTCGATGAATTGGTGAATGGATGCACGTTTTGAATGGCGACGGATGTCGATGAATTGGTGAATTGATGCACGTTTTGAATGGCGACGGATGTCGATGAATTGGTGAATTGATGCACGTTTTGAATGGCGATGAGTGTCGATGAATTAGTGAATTGTAAATCCGGGTCAAGTGAATTTTAATCTTGTTAAGACGTGTCCTATGAATAAATTCAGAATGAATATAATAAATGATTAAAGTGATAAGGTGTTTTTGTTATTATTAATAAATTCACTGTTTCTATACAATTTATTAATAGTAATAATGAAAAATATAAAATATAATACACAAATAATTATATTTATTTATCAATTATAAATCATTAAAATAATACCTAAATTAAACTTTAATAACATCATAAACATCTCTTCTCGATGCTTCTTTCAGATCCTCCTATAATAAAATCTTGCTCCAGGAACAGACAGCATGATCATGATCATCACCATCATCACCATCATCATCATCATCAGCACCACAATAACTCACTGGCATGTCATGTCATGTCACAGACGGCATTCACGGTCAAGGTGACGACGGGAGATGGTCGCTCGGAGGTCAAACATTCTCTGACGGAACAGGTTAACAATAATAATAATAAATAATAATAATATAATAATAATAATAATAATAATAAGAATAATAATAATAATAATAATAATAATAATAATAAATAATAATAATAATAATAATAATAATAATATAATAATAATATAATAATAATAATAATAATAATAATAATAATAATAATAATATAATAATAATAATAATAATAATAATAATAATATAATAATAATAATAATAATAATAATAATAATAATAATAATAATAATAATAATAATAATAATAATAATAATAATAATAATAATAATATAATAATAATAATAATAATAATAATAATAATAATAATAATAATAATAATAATTATAATAATAATAATAATCCTAATAATAATAATAATAATAATCCTAATAATAATAATAATAATAATAATAATAATAATAATAATAATAATAATAATAATAATAATAATAATAATAATAATCATAATAATAATAATAATAATAATAATAATAATAATAATAATAATAATAATAATAATAATAATAACAATTATTAATGTTAATAACAATGAGAGAATTTGTACAGCGTCATAAAAGTAAGTACCAGATTATTTATTTAATTATAAAGTCGGATACATATCTAAGATTATTTTGGACTAAACTTCTGGTATGCTAGCTGGGTGGTGATTCATTATTGATTCCAACAATTCATTTTTAAATGTAAATAAAGGCCCAACAGGTTTAACTGAGTATAACGCATGTAACTGCTGTAATTACGATTGTAATTAATTTTTCGCATCATTTAATTATCACTTTGTTTACGTTTTTACGAGGGATGAATGGATGGATTCGGTCGGCTAAATTTGGCACGATCCGAGATGCACGATTGAATTTCTTTGCCCGTCGACGGTAAATGTTTTATGACGTGCGAGCGCACATTTTGCAGAATGCAATACAAAAAATTGGTTGCCATCTTCCGCATAATAATAATAATATTTTAAGATCGTCAAACAAAAAATGAGCTTTCATAAATTGTTGCGGCGGTTAAGAATGACCTCGATATTAATAAATTTTCCTCTGGATATATTTTTAAATGCCGTCACGCTTATTTTTAATAAGATTGTTATTTATGGCGCCGTCATTTACGTCCCGAGTCGCTATTTGCATGAAAGTTTGAAGAAATGAGCCATAAAATTGGACTATTAATTTTAAGTATTATGATATGACATAATGCTACGATAGTTTGGGGAATTTACAGATATTTCTATTTTATTCCTTTGCGTAATTAAAAAAAAATACAAACTTAATTTAGGCTCTCTCAAAGCAAGAAGTAAAGATCAACATAACTCTATACGGCCCATTGGATCAACACACACTGATGCTTCACCTTGCCAATTCTGTCGGCTTGAGAACTAAGATTTTCAACATGTCTCAGAATAATTACGAGTTCGACGACGAACTCGTCATGCAGAAAGATGTCAAAACGGATTCTATGAACATCGAGGATATGGACTATCAACTGACCGTTAAAACTGTGCACGCCCTAGGTAAGTCACAATGTAAATTTTTGTGTGTGCATAATTTAGATGTTTTTTTAAATTCCGACCCATGGAGGATTTAAGTGGGGTCAGTAATTTACAATTTTGGACGAAAATCTTAATAGGTATCCCCCTTCCCCTTAAATCCGCCCACTGGTTCTGGTATATGTGTCCTCTCCCCGCCAAAGTTATCCACCACTGATGCCAATTTTAGTTGTATTGTCAGAGTCTCGTTTGGAAATTGGCTTTATTATGCCAGAAAAATCAAAATTTGAAATTAGTAATTAAGAGCATTGGATTTTTGCCATAGGTTCCCAGTGGAATTCACAAAGATCGGTCCACAGACAGTCAATAACGTCTGCTCTAGTCGTCATAATCGCTGCATTACTTTGAACAGTTTCAGCGAAACTTGGAGAGTGTTTCTTGTCGACCAGGAAATTTCATTCTTTATGAATTTTATAATTTTTTTACTTTAATTAGATAAATTAACTCGTGCTCAATTAAGATGTTTTTAGTTTTGAAAATTTGACGGTATATAGATATTTTTGTGCTAAGTCGCCACGCGGTTCTAGAAGTTGTTTTCATGAAGGCTGTGGATTGACGGAACTCCGAGTGCCATGCGAAAAGTGAATATTCATTAATCGAAGTATTTTTTGAATAATGCAATGTCTAAATGCGTTGTGTCAATGCCTGCATTCCCTTGAAAAATCGTTTTGCCTATTCCTGCAACTTTGCCTGATTATACGACTGCTGCTGCTGCTATTTGGCGGGAATATTCTAGACGGAAAATTAATTTTAGCTTTCATCGTTTTTAAATTGAGCATCATTCACGTCAGCGACTGAAATTGAAATGGAGTTCTAAGTATTTAGAGCAATTGAGGTTTTTTTCTTAAATTTGTGACAGAAGAGTTTTTTCTGAAAATAGTTTTTTGCTTTCTGATTAAAATGTCAAATAAATCCGGTTTAATCGCGCAATGCAATCAGCTTTGTCATTCAAGTCTGGAAAAAAAAAAACATTGAATAATCTGTGTCGAAATATTTCACGGTACCTCTAACAATCAGGAGAAAATTAGTATTAATTTTAAGGCAAAAAAATTGCAAAAATGTTATTATCATTTGGCACAGAGCTACTTGTATATCAAACATAAGAGGCACAGGTTTTACTCTTTCAAAGAAATGTGGTGGCAATTAAAGAGAGAAATCAGAAATAAGTCAATAATCCATTGTTCTAACAAGATAAAGTAATGAATCAGAATAAACAGGAGCAAAATTTCTAAAACATTGAAGTGATAGAAAAACTAAGCACTTTCATAAAATTGTACAAACAAGAAATTATCACATTTTCTGATATTATGGAAGACATTCATGATCAATACTAAATTAAATGTTTACAAAATTGCATATTTGATATGATAAGCACGATTAACAAAGGCTAGAGGCCTTCTGATCCTTCCAATAATACCCTTAATATTATTAAGTGACTTAATAATCGATTAAACAAGCACGTCATCGGCTAGAATGACCGTTATGCTTAAAATTGTAGCTCTCTGCCTCTGGGTCATTCAAATGCCATCCTTGGTTACATGGCTTGGTCGTGACCTCTTTAATCATCCAGTTGGCAAAGCAAGGCCACGCCCCTTTCGACCCAATGGTCTTCAGATTGGTTGCTGGGTATGGAGATGACAGCTACAAAGTTGGTGGAATGGCCAGTAGTGGAAAGATGACCCTTTCTCTCACTGGTCTTGTACAACGGAGATGGGTAAACTCCAGACGAGATCAGGTTTTCCTTGAGGCACGGTTTTATCCATATCTGGAATCATAGGTCAATCAACACACTTGCGTGATATTGAGTGATATTGGTTTAAATAATACCATAAAGATGTTTCATTCTGTGAACTACATGAAGACATTTTTATAAATTGCTACTGTATAATATATTATTTATGATATTTCAAGACATTATCATCAATGGCTCACAGTTGGCATCTCGGTGTACAAGATTCCGGGCTCGGATTCGGAAAGTAGCCTTTCGTGCCCGTTCCACTTTGCTCCTTCTATGAAGAGGCCCTTTACGAAGGCACCTGTGAAAGTACATTGATGAAAATGCTGATCGGAGAAAGATGGTGTTAATGCGTTAATTAAATTAGTTATTTGTTATGCCATTATGACAAATAATAGCTGCAGTGATGTAATGTTGATAAAAATAATAAAAAAACAAATCAATAACTTTGGCACACTCAAGATCAGGCAGAAGAAATGACTCATGACTCAAAGTAACTACCGTCGTCCGGCTGCCTCTCATAAACAAGTTCCTCCATGATCTCATAGTTGAAGGAAATAAGGTCAATGGCTATGCAATGCTTCCTTGCATAGTTCTGCTGAACCCCTGTCAGGAAAGCCTGGGTGAAGAAGAACCCCGAGATCCAAAAGGTACCGGGCGGACCGTCCTCTAACCAGTCCTATTGAAGGTGGTATTTAGAATTTGTCGGAGAGACTTGTCATGCATTGGTGTTTAAGGTTGTAAACAATGATAATCTCTAAATTTGCTAATTGCAATGGGTTACAAATAAGTGAGCAATGAATGACACAAATATAAGCTGTCTCTTGACATGATGGTTCAAATAATTAATAATAATAATAATAATAATAACAATAATAATATAATAAGAATAATATAATAAGAATAATATTGTTGATAGTGGTTTTGATTATTATTGACTACGGTGATGATGATGATGATGATAATAATAACAATGATACTGATGATGATTTGACTAATTTGGTCTCTCACATTGAGGAATTTCAGCCTATCCATCAGATTGTTGATGTAACTTCCGAGGGGTTTCAGCGATGGAAAAGATTTTTTCTTCCACAATTCTGGAATCTTTCCAATCATAAGGCTCTTTACGACCTCTTCCAATTCCGTAGTCATCACCACTTGACCCTGTTTTCAAGAAGGTTTGAAATACAGTAAATGACATGGTATTCGAAGAAAAACTGTGATTGGACGGAAGTAATCAAAGCTCCTCCCACGACTGACCTGAATTGCTTTCCTGACGTCATTTAAGCTCGTCTTGATGACATGGAGGAGAGAATTGTATCGAACCATTTCCTGAATCAGGATGGTGTTCATGCTCTGCTCACGATTGGTCGGGTACTTTTTCGATGCCCTTTCAACTTCCAAAGACACCGAAGAAATTTTCTCCAGAATTTCCATAGCCAGGACTGCTGTTGATTCAAATGAATTTTGCTTTCCAGATGAGGAACTTGTGAGGATGTTTGACTGGGGATGTAAAAATAATTAATGAAAAAATAGTTTAATACATTTACGTACAGTATATGTGTAAAATTATGTTATTTCAAGTTGTTGTGGCAGTAATGACAAATGTTCCTAATGTATCATGATCTCAATCCGGTTTGTGCTGTTAGTTTAATGGGTGATAAAGATTAACTCTGATTAGACTTATGGAATTATACACATGAACTACATTTACAACTATATATTTTTTAAATGGTCTAAGTTTATTGAATCAAACAAACAAGCCGTTATATTATACATAGTTAAAACAAAAAGCAAATGCACTAAATAAATTTAAATAAACCCAAAAACATTGACAACACTATTATCACAATTAAATAGCCTGTTTAACCTGAGTAAGCAGAATGCTGGAAAAGAGTTGCCTAGTCTCCGAGGTGTTCCTGGAAATGCTGGCATTCTCGTGAAGTCCAAAAATGTTCGGATGGGAGGTGGATGGAAATTTGTGCACCAACTCCACGAAAGAATCGTACTGCAAAAATGCATTTATTCTCACCAGTTAATAGCATTGATTGATATCGATTAATCATGGAATAAATTTTAAACAAAATCACAAATCTCACAAAATAAATAATAATAATAATAATTACATTGTAAAATAATTACTCACAAAATAAATAATAATAATAATAATTACATTGTATGAGTTATAATAAAATGATTTATTATCAATCCTAGTAGTCATCGCAACAAAAGTCCATATGCCCACCTCCATATTTTCATTTACAGGGACAACACCAAGGTGGCAAGAGTAGTTCAAATTGATTTCATCCGGAGGACTGTAGAATCTCTTAAGAAGTGTCATCAGCGTTCTCCTGTCCCAGTGGTCAGTCACTCTGCCACCGTAGTCGCACTCCCCCGTCATGTAGAACAGGGCCTCGTATTGTACCTCCTGCCGGTAACATTGCATATTCAATGCATTAAGTAAGTGTAACGTACAAATTGAAATATTGCGATATAATTAAAAATAATTATTATTGTAACATGCGAAGTCATTAATTAAAATTTGTGCACCCAAGAGTTGGCTTTGCCACTCTTTACTGGCATTCATTCAAAGTTACTAATTGTAAATTATAATTTGTAAGATTAATAATAAATTAATAAATTGACTGAGTTAGACTGTCTATCACCGACCTTGTATTGTGTGAAAATTGCCTTGAGGCGCTGAAGAGAAATTCTAAAATCCGGTTCATTGAACTCATAATGGACATTCCATCCTATTGGTCCAAATGTCCTCCTTTCCTGAACCAGTGCATGGAAGTAAACTAATCCAAACAGCATTCTCTTCCATTCAGCCTGAATTTGTAAATATTCTTAATGTCGTTTCTATCCAACTTTTTAGAATATAGTCTTCAACATACCTTGTTGTTCTCGACGGAGTTTTCCCAAAAATCCGGTTTGTTAATTGGATCGGAGCAAAGCAGAGTCAGCATGTTGTGCTTTAAGCCTTTCGCAGGTTCGCAAGTCATTTTAACCCCGTTCTGAAGCAAGGAGGCGGGGAAATCTTGACACGGGTAACTCGTTAGCCAGAGTCGGAAGTCTGAGTGAACTTTTCCAGAATCGAGATTCTCAATGATTCTCTCCAACGAAAGCATCCAAGAAGGTGCAAGATGGCAGTTCTGCAGCAACACCCACGTTCCATCGACGGAGGCCTTCTCAATCATGTTCATGCCCAATGGTCCCTGGCCTCTACCCAGTGACAAGGAGGCAAACCGATCAGTTCCGAAGCCCTTAGTCTCACCAAACTTTAACAAACCGCTAACAGGATCTGAACCTGGACTTAGAATGAATATTAGAGGTGAGAGAGAGTTACTGTCCTTGAAAGACTCCTCAAGATCAAAGGTAGGAGGCTGTGTGAACTCTGATCCCAAAGTTTGAGCAACAAAGTTCATCAAGCCCAGAATTACTTTGTCGGGTCTCAAGCAGCGAATTATTAACAGTTTTTGGAAAAGTCCGAGTTTGTCTTCAAATTCGACCGGAAATTTTTCTAGATGAGGCTGTTGACTGTCATAGATTGCTCTCCATTTATCAACATCTAAAACGAAAGATCTCTTTATTCCTGAAAACTTTTCCATTTGATCCAGGGCATAAATGTCATTCCAGGCCTTTTGAGTGAGCCAGGAAGCGGGCTTGCTTTGAGAGGTCTCTTGTCCTCGGCTGCCGAGCAAGAAGAACTGCCATTCTTCGCCGATGATTTCGTTTTGTTTTCTAAGGAGATTGATAGAGAGCAGGAAGGAGAAAAGCAACTTATCCTTTTCGAAAAGAGACCTGCAAATGTTGCAGTGTAGGGAGTAGGTGAAATGTAACTTTAGTGCCTCCAGTCTTTTGCGGACTAGTGTTTTGCCTTCTTCTGTTGCCCACAAATCTGCCAGAGAAGTGGCTGTTAAATCTGATCCTCTATCAATGTCAGTAGATAGATGAAACTTCTCAGCCTTGTCAATAGAAGCCAGATAGAGTTTGATGAACCATCCCAAGGAGTATTGGTACATGGTGTCAATGGCCACTAGGTCAGAAATGGTGAAGAAAAGATTTGTGGCATGTTCAGCAATGACTCTGTATTTTTCTCTGGCTTTGTCGATGCTTGCCTCAGTTGCTTCTGCCACTGCTTGCTTTTCTTTTATCTCGTTTGACAGTTTCTCTGAACTTGAAAGAATCTGAATGGCTGTCTCGTCTTCAAGCAGGTCACTCCCAGAAGAACTGAGCACTTCCAAAATCTTATTTTCTAGATCTCTCAAGTCTTTTCTATGCTTTGCATTTGCCACAATCAGAGCTCTCTTTTCCTCTTCCAATCGAGGCATCTCCCGAGCCACCACGATGCCAAGAAGCTGATCAGCCAGCCCCTCGTTGGTTATCATGAAGTTAATAAGAGTTACTTTAACCGAAGTTTCAGGCAGGAAGTGAGGATTCCTGATACGAGTTGAAATGTAAAGTCTAAAGTCAGGGCAATATTCCACCGTTGAATCTCCAAGTTTGATGCACAAAGTCCCGCCCGGTTGTTTTATCATCTGCCTCGTTAAGATAGGATCAAGTATCGGGTCTAGCCATTCGTCGACCCCTTCTAGCAGCAGGGGCGTCCCAAACTGCATGCAATTCTCAAGTGATCTTAGGAGATCGGGGCTTGTAATCTTTATGATTTTGACATTGTTTTCTCTTTCAGAGTTTCTCACAAACCTGACAAATTGGTCTTGAGGATCGATTACTAGCGGCCAGCGATTCGTGTTGGCAATTATGATGCCATTCTCGATGGAGTAATTGTCTGTAGGCAGTTGATTGTCCAGCCAGGATCTTATGGTGACTTGGTCGCCTAGTGTTGCAATAAGAGAAAAATTCTCTGAGCAGGCAATGCCCATGTCTAAGATTGCAGTAGTCCAAGCTTTTGCTTGGGTCTGTCTAAAATTTGGCGTGAATGCTCCTAAATAGGCTACCATACCAGCTGAAATTAAGATGTCTCCTAGCAAATTTACTTTGAAATTCTCCAGTTCAAGGTCACAATTTGACCACCTAACCCTTTCCCCTCCGAGTCCTTCTATCAGCTGTTCAGCACGAGAAATTTTTCGGGTACACATGTCAGCCTTGTTTTCCAAGTCTATTTTCTTCTTCTTTTGTTGATCTAGATTGTCCTTTAGGTCATTCAACTTTTCTTGAACCTTTCTCAAACTCTCCCTTTTCTGCTTCAGATCAGCACTGGCCGTTGCAAGTTTCTGGTTGGCTAGCTTCAGGGCTTCTTTCTTTGGAGCCACCACTTTGGCAGCGGTATCATATTTGTCCATGGCAAGGACCCATTTGCATAGTCCTTCACAAGCTGATGACACTTTGTTTATTTTATCTGGATCGAAGTCAGGATTGGTACAATACTTAGTTCTGATCTGCTTCATTATATTAGGAGGAATGCTGTCTTTATCATAATTGATGAGGGCCTCCATAAACTTGAGATCGCTAAGGAGTCTCAATGAAGGCTTCCAGTAGTCCTCGGTCATCTTGCCAGTAGTGAGATCAGGCACCCTATCGGGCCGGATGCCCTTCAAGATGCATATCGCTTCCATGATCAGCCTCACTCCGGGAGGAGGGTTTTTCATCGCCTTAATGACACTGATGTCATTCTGACTTATGGTGTTGAGAGCTCTGATGGCAGCTTCCAAACTTGGCATGGCATATGAAAGGTCTTTGTCGCATTCTTCTTTTATCTCGCGCGCCTCTTGAGCCTGCTTGTCAGCCAGTCCCTCGTCTATCCTCACCAGCTTTTCTACTTCTGCCACCCCCTGTGATTCCCTCTCTATGTCTTTCATTATCTCTGCCACATCATGGCTGGATTCGATAAGCTTTGGCTGCAAAGCACTCAACTCGTGCTTCGTAACGCTTATTTCCTCCGCTGCCATCCTCAGTCTCTCCAGGCCTGTTCTGTATCTCATCTGTAATTGGTTGACTTCCTTGTGCTTCTTCTCGTACAAGTTCTTAAAGATGTTAAGAAGTTCCAGGTACGATGTGGGCGTCACGTAATTGTAACGGTTGAGCTGCTCCCGATAATTTTGCGAGAGTTCGACAACATCCAGGTGAAAGCTTTGACATGTCGCGATCACTTTTTTGAGTTCAACGGGAGTGAAGAAATTTGATTCCCTCAAAGATTTTTCTGCTACGGCTTCCAGGGCATCGCTTGGCCATCTCTCAAACCAATCAACCGTGCAACAGTTGACAAGAGATGGGAAGTTTCGAATTCTATTCCTAAAAGTTTCTCCCACAGGACTAAAGGTGAGCACAACATGAAGTTGACTTCGACACACCTGGATGAACAAGTTAAACAGGGACTCTGCACCGCTGACTTGCTTAGATTTTTCTCTTTGTCTGTCAATGGAACTCATTCTCTCACATATCTCTGCTTTCTCATCAGTCTGGAAAAGATTTGGAACCTCGCCGGAGTTCAAGAGATTGGTGATATCCTCAATAAATGATTCGTGCTTCATCTGCGTATCCGAAAGAAGGAAGAGTACGTGCTTCTCCGACGACTTCATAAGAACCTTCTTCAGATCATCTTGCCATTCTGCAATGCCATAGCTCTTTGTCACTTCCACCTGCAAGACCTCGTAGTCGGCCATGAATCCTGTTAGTCTGGCCAGAGAGCGCCTGCCCGAACCCCCCAAACCGACCAACAGAGCATGACCGCCCGGCTGCCTGATGATCCTGGAGATGCGCGATATGTGCTCGACTGCAAATCTGAACAAGACGAGGTTCATCGGACTTCGGCTCAAGTTATTGTACTCCTCGAGGTACCCTTCGACCACCTGTTTCAGTCCTTCTGCGTCTCGTACCTCCGAGTAGTTCTTTGCCTCTGTCTTTGCATCCACGAAATCACAAAACATCAAACTTCGCATGTCGTTCAAGGTCACTTCTCTGGAAGATTGGCTCGTGCTCTTGTGCACACCATCCAGGCCGGTCTTCTGAATGAACAGCTGTTCCACATCGATGGACTTCCTACTGGAAATGGGGAGCCGAAATTTCAGGTGATGGAGGAGATCGTCAAAATTGTCTTTCAGGTGATGATTGGATGTTGCTTTTACTAGGTTAAACAACCACATCCTGTCTTCTTCACTGACTAACCTATCATGGAAAACTCTGAATATCTGCATAAAAAAATAATAGAGAAACATCATATTACAAATCAAACTAATTAATTGATTTAAATAAATTCCTTCAGAGTGAATGAATAATTGAAATTGAAATGATAATTATCATTATTATTCTAAACTGCATAATTTCAGTTCTATTACATTCTCAGCAGATCTCACCTCGTGAATCCACAGTCTTTTCATGATGGCAACATCATCAATGGCTTCAGGGATAGTCAACTGCATGCCCTTAATGACTCGATCGAAATCTCTCAAGTTGAACATGTAATGAGGCTTGCTCGGAGTTGGCAGAAAGACTTTCTTGATTTCCTTGAAGATGCTCAGAGTACCCGATATTAGGGTGTCTGTGAAGGATCTAAACTCTCCTGAGAAGCCTCTGTGTGAAGAAGATGTTGACAATGTTGAACGACAGTCGAGTTAAGATCAAGCAATAAACGAAAGAGACTATATTAAGATCATCAAATAATCAATTTCGAGATTATTTACAACCTCCAAAAATATTCAATTACTTCTGGGGTTTAATAAGAACTCTGGTATTAAATTTTTAGCTCTCAAACTCACTTTAGTAAAATTCTAATCTTACTCTGTCCATGACTTTTATTAATCTACTAAAATCTATTTCAAAATCAAAGATAAACCTTGCAACAAAATGTGAATCGAGTATCGTTCTATAGATGGTCTTGAGCGTACTGTCGTCGAACTCATTGATCGACACGACACTGCAGTGTCGCAAGAACCTTGACGTGACTTGTCCGCTGCTGACACCTGGGGTAGATTAGGAAAAAGAAAATGAAAATGCCACTTTTGTGTGACAAAATGTAAAATCTAAACAAGGTGGAGAAGTGATTGCAAGGAGATGGAAAATGACCCAAGTGAGTTGTGAAAGAACAACACAAAAAAGGTGACAGTGAATTGGTGTGAAGATCAAAAGTGATTCAATTTGTACCTTGTCCCTGTGTGGAAATGTTGGTTATAAAAATAATGTCATTTTTAAATATTTAAACGAGATGTTAGTTGCAAATAAATAGAAATAGATGCTTTAAATTTCAATTACCTGACTCGAAAGTGGTGATAATGAATGATCACGTGTTGATGAAAAAAATGCGGAGAAGAAAATTGTTATCAAATAATTCATATCAAGGTGGTTTGATAATATTATCATTGCATTCATACCTGAAATCCCCATAGCAGCAATCAAATGAATGTCAACCAAATGGATGGGTGTGGCTTCCTTCAGGTCGAACCAATGCCCATGATCCAAGAACTGTCTAAGAAGTTCTATTGGTGGCTGAGCTCCATACTTCTCAGGGATTGGTGCATTCAAGTCATCAACAAATGTTATCTAACAAGAAGGGAAAATTAACTATTAAAAATTAATCAAAATCAAGTTTTAATGAGTTAAGCAGAAATTTTAAAATTTAAAATTGATGGACATCATCTTCACATCTTACCATTTTCCTGCCTCCAGAAGGTCCGTAAGTGGCCTTCTTCCTACGATCGATTGAAAGCATCACGGTATTCTGAATGCTATTGGCTTTCGTTTGAGAGGAAAGTTGTATCTTCAGCCATTTGTGCTCTTTGTTATTTTGTAAAAAGTCCTTGATTGGGCGATTACACGATGTGTTATATTAAATAATTGTAATGGAGTCATTTTTAGGAAATCGACCGATAACGTACCAAAATGTAAGCGCTCTTTCCTGTGCCCGTGGGTCCGACGAAGAGAGGAACTTTGTGCGAGCCAACTAAAAGTTTGGCCAGATGGTTGAACTTAAGAGTTTCCACAGTAGGTACTATGACTCCTCCCATCGTATCGACAGGTAGCAAATCGGGCTCGTCAGTGGAAGATTTCAGATTGTCAGTCCACTTGATCCATATCCCTGAACCCTAACAAAATATGAAAAGATATTGGATGAAATTAACAGCATAACAATGCATTAATGCATCAATTAAGCTTGAGAATGCATCAAACATAATTACCAATAAGATAAATAAATTAATTAAAATTATCGCACAAGGCACTATAATTTAGTGTCAGTGTTGAACATGTAATATCATCACAGCTTCGTTGTCATCATTGTCACCATCAACATTATCAAACCTGTTTGACAAAGTAATAGTCGTAGATCAATCCATTCCTTGGCAGAGGGGTGCACAGGTCTTTAGATGGAGCTCTGATCAGATCGTCCAGTCCAAGATCAATTCTCATCTCCTCTGTCATACCGCCCTGAAGTTGGAGCATTTGTTTTAAAACTAACCTATCATGTATAATAAACAAAATAATTAAAAAATAAATAAGAAGTCTTAAAATGTGTCATTTTTCAAAGTCAGTCACCTCGGCAAGCATCTTAACGAGGTCATCAAACCTCACTTGACCTTCTGAGTAACACGTTGCACCGACGGACCAAACGAGAGAGAATATGAAGCATCCCTACAGAAGATCATTATCATAATTACCCCTATAAACATCTGTACCATTAATTTTTTCAATTACAATCATTTTCTTTTTTTTTAAATAATTTTTTGTCTTACAAATATATTTGGAAATAGATTTCCATCAATCATTCCATCACTGCCACAATCATTTCTTCACTCCATTAGTGCCACCATCATTCCTTCACTCCACCATTGCCACCATCATTCCTTCACTCCACCATTGCCACCATCATTTCTTCACTCTATTAGTGCCACCATCATTCCTTCACTCAACCATTGCCACAATCATTTCTTCACTCCATTAGTGCCACCATCATTCCTTCACTCCACCATTGCCACCATCATTTCTTCACTCCATTAGTGCCACCATCATTCCTTCACTCCATTAGTGCCACCATCATTCCATCATTCCATGACCAACCTCAATCCAAGAAAGTCCATCCTTCTCAGACTGTTGTTCACCATTCCACATCTCGTCCAGTTGTTTGTTGAGAAGGTTAATGAGGCTTGATACAAGACTTATTGGAGATGTTGGGCATAGTTCCTAGAGTTCGAAGTAAAATAATATTATAATCACACAATATTGAAATTATTAAAATAACAACAACATAAAATAGAATTTTAATCGCTTTACATTAAAATATAAATGATCTTTGCATAGTTTACTATTACATCAAAGCACCTATCCCCGGTTAAACTTAATCTAAATCTTTTTTTTACCATAATTACCTTGACTTTCTTTACAAGTGCCAAACAAGGATCTACAAATCTCTCGAACATCTCCTCCAAAGTCTTTTTCTGGAGAGGTTTCAAAGACTCTGGCAGGGTTTGAAGCCAGGACCTGTAGGTTGGCCTCCATCCCAAAAGTTCAGGCTCAATGTAGATCATTCCACATCTGGACACCTTTGTTACAAATAATATAAAGACAAATAGTCATTTCAAATAAAAATGTTTTGTATTTTTGTACATTGACAACCTCAATTTCAAAAAATGAAAACTCACAGTGGCTGGTGAAGCAGTTTCAAGGTCAAGTGTTTCGAAGATCAGATTCGTGGTGGGAGCCAGCTGAATGATCTCGCCGCTGGTGAGACACAACTTCTTGTTGTCGTCGAGGACCGTGTTCATGTTCTCAATCCACACAGCATCGACTGGTCCATCGAAGATTATCCATTTCCTATCTTGAGTCTAATAAGGGATTGCTTATCGAAATAACTTTTACTGCAGATAAAACAAGAAATGACTATGCTATCATGACAAATAATCAGGTTATTCACAAACAAAAAAATTGAAATAAAAATCATTTATCACCAATTTTCAATCTTAGTCAAAATGCAAATATAATTAAAAATTCAACCAACTTGAGAAGAGGCATAATTCCTGTAAGCTACAGCGAGGACACCGTCGATCCACTCATGAGATACGGCATCAAAATGGCCGTAGAGTTGTCCGGAAGTCATTGATTTTGGGTTGATGATCGTGTATTCGACCCTGTTTTCATTCAAGAGATTCTAAGAAAAGAAAATAATAATAATAATAATAATAATAATTAATTTATAAAGCACCATGTGCGTAGTGTCAAAATAGATGATGTAATGTCTTAGTGAGTGCAGAAATTAACGATCAACCAAGCAAATCAATTAAAAATAAGAAGTAAATAATCTAAAAATAGAAACCGATTCAATAAGCATTACAACTTTTCCAACCTTCAGATGCAGTTTCTCAAGGGCTTGTGCCAGCACTTTGTATGCCATGGTCTTGCCACCACATGGTCGACCCACTATCATGAGCCCATGTCTGACCAGCATGGTTTTGTAAATCTTATAACAATAAATAAAATTATATCATTTAAAAAAAATTATGGTCATTAGATTAATGAACTGGAAAGTGTAACGGTCATCTAAACTAAATTACAATAGCATAGGTTACGATGGATATAGTGAAAGCAGATTCTCATCATCATCATCATCATCACCATCATTGTCAACATTTTAACTGTAAGCATATTATTCTCATCATAACCATCATCATTGTCATCATCATAACGTTAAGCTATTGCATCAGGACTAATATTGACAATAACTGTTCAAATTACCTGAACTACTTTCTCCACAAAATAGTCAACAGTCTGTAGGTTCAACTCCTGGCAAGTCTCTACAATTGCATCTTTAAGAGGATCATCATCAGAACTCTCTAGTTTCACTGTTGGGAACAAATCCACTATAATGCCTTTGAATAAGGGAAGGTCATGACCCTTGAATTTGGGAAGGTTGACATCAATGATGGACTGAAGAACGAGCTGGTCTTCGTCCATGTTCGGATATTGGCGCTGCAAGGAGATGGTGGATTGACTCACTCACTCAAAAAATGTATACTCAACAGATTAAAACATTAAAATAATTGTTGAATGAAGCTCTCAAATATTATCAGTCTCATTTTCCCAAAATACCAAATTAAGACTTAAATTCTCAATTCATTGGCCAACAATTATCATAACATGTAACTCACCTTCAATTTTCCAGCAGCCAGGAGAACAGACTTGACGGCCCTCATTCCATAGTCGTAGTGCGGCTGAGTGGATAGCTGTTCGGAACAGAGTCTGTAAGTGGCCACCACTTTCACAGCCAAAGTTTTGGCTCTTATGAATCCCTCAGAGTAAAGACTGATTTCAGAGATGAGTGTGTAATCGGGTACCATCATTGCCACTGGACGGAAAAGAGCCTTGAGATTGTCTGGAAGCTCTGACCTTCCTGCGTAACCGGGGTTCATGGTGATGAAGACGCTGCAGGTAGGATCTAATTTTATTTCCGAGCCTTCGAAGACAAACTTTTCCAATCCGGAGTTGATGGCCATTTGGATGGTCAGAATCTGTTGAGCCACGACCGAGAGAACTTCGATGTCTATTCTATTGAATTCGTCGAAGCAAGACCACGCTCCGCAAGATGCCAGACCCTTGAAAAACTTTCCCAGAGCCACGTGATCGAGACCGTCCGAGCAATTGAACACGACACACTGCTTGGCAACTGCTCTGGCGAGATCCTTTGTTGTTTCCGTTTTTCCAGTTCCTGCCGGGCCTTCAGGAGCACCTCCTAGATGCAGATTAAGAGCTCCAAACAAGGTTCTGTAACATCGATCTGTCAACGGTGTGATGACAAGACGAGATGTGTTGCCCAGGTACTCGTATCCATACTTTAGCTCGCAGTTAATCATCTTCGTTGTCAGCTGGTTATCTTTGGCAGAATAATAATACCTGAGCTGGCTAGTCCAGCCAAAATCATCTTCGGATCGAATTTTTTTCTTGATCAGGTCCGAGGTCACGTCACGGGAATGGACGTCAATGACGATGAGGGCTCTCAGAGTGGTTCTGTTCTGCTCTGGCAGCTTGCCTCTTACAAGCTCAACAATATCTTCAATCTGTCTGCTAGCAAGCTCCAGAAATTGTGACATTGAATCAGGATTCTCGCTACTTATAGCTTCGTGCATCTGTAACGTCCAATATAATTGCGATGTACACAATATGGCCTGCCCCGGCCAATCCAGTACCCAATCCTTCCTCAGCTTCAAATTGTAATCTTCAATCGACTGTTTAATCACCTTCCTGACAGAAGCCAGCATGACCGTTTCCAGCTCAAGAAGCCACTTCTCTACTTGACCTCTAACTTTGGAAGTGGAAATGATTTCGCACAGGGAAACCAGTTCTCCTTCACTGCTCTGCATGTGGGTAATGTCAAGGTGAGGAGAAGTAAAGGAAAGTCGAGCAATCCCCTCGAAGCATTTCTTCAGGTGTGGTTGCACTCTAGTAGGATCCTTGGTCTCTGATAAAATCTCCAGGATTTCTTCGTTTGAAAGGAAGAAAAACCTTGGGAAATAGAATCTTTTCTTCTCCAGATACTCATTCAAGCCTTTCTGAATGAGCTCCAGTGTTTCATTAGACTTTTTGAGCTTCTCGAGAAGCTTCTCTATGTCAATGACAGTCATTACTTTACGATTATCGTTTACTTGTTTCATGACTGTTCTCCAAGTTTTGTCGACCGTGTTGAATCTCCTTCCTTCTTCTGGCATCTGCTGAATGATATCTGGAGAACTGAAGATTGGTTCCATGTACAGCCATGTAGCCTGAACTTGTAGCCATTGATCAAGAACTTCCAAAAGAAGAGCAAGTTTTGAAGCCCAATCCTTCATGTCATTCTCAAATGGTTTTATATAAGTTGAAGCCTTCATGGCTTCACTTTTGACGATGTGATCATCGAGCAAGACTTGAATATCATCTATTGCTGCAAGGATGAAAGTACCAGATTCTCTGTAGCTGACAATTGTGAACTCCATGTTCTCCCACTCTTTCTTCATCTTATCCAGAGCCTTTTCTAAAGCATGCTCTTTAGAAGCAGCCTCAGATACTGACTCAAGGGCTGGAAATAAAGATGAGTCAATGTCAAGGTTAATGAGCTTCATCAGAGTCAGATCATCTTCTTGCTTCAGTGGTATCTGAATGATACTGGACACCTGTTGCCAATGTCTTTCTCTGAGGCCAGGATTGAAGAGAATCATCACAATGGGAAGATGAACTTTAAATGCATCAACCTTAGTCTTGCCTTTAAAAGCAATTTTCTTTGGTGAAGCTAGATCACCAAAATGCTTTTCCAGCCTCATAAAGATTTTGGAAAGTTCTTCAACATCTTTTGCAACTGATTCTGGATCAACTTCATTCATTGGTCCATTCATCCAGTGCTCATGCTTGGCATTGAAGTCAACAGTTGCAGTATACAATTGTAGATATGGCTCAAGAGTTGAGGCTATCTCATTTCTAATTGGGTAAGTTGTTTTTGGCAACTCATAAGAATTCTCCTCGAAGTTTATGTCTTCAATCTTCTTTGAGGCAGCCTGGAGCTTCGTGTCAAGAGCCTGAGCATTCTTGAGGTATTTCTCAACATCAGTCACCTCCCCAAAAGACTTGAATTCTTGTATTATGGTTGAATAACTCTGCAATTCGTCAACGAGTCTTTCTTTTCTAACTTTCAACATTTCAATGAATCTTTCCATCTTTTCCTCAACAATCCTCCGGTGTTCTTGGAGTACAAAATGAATGCGATCCGCCCAGGAGAATAACATGGAATTAACATCCATGTCGTGCATAGTCAGGTCAGTGTGATCGGCCAAGTAGAGCAGACGCCTCATGGCTTCTCTCAGACCTTCTTCCAATCTAGGTATGATGGTCTCTCGAGCTTCATGAATATAACTAATAAGATCCATCAGTTCCACTGTGTCCAATGGTTTGGTAAGGCCCTTGTTTGCAATGGAATGGTACTCTAATTCTAATTTCATATTGATGTCATTATGATCTTTGACCATTCTGTCCAAGAGTTTTTTAGAAAGATCAGTTGCTCTATTGCTCAGTGAATCGATCAATTTTTCGCAATGCACCTCAAACAGACCCATTCGTGATATCCTAGAGGACTTGTATTTTATGTCATCAGAAAGATTTTTATATTTTTCAACCATGGCACAATATTCATCGAAAGAATGTTCACCTTCAATGAATTCATTCACTTCCATTTCAGCCTTCTTACTAATAATATCTGAGTATTGATCAAAATTTTTAGCATGCAGTTCAGGTCCTAGTCGTTCTCTGACAATCAATCTACTAATACCTATCTTATGACTGTAAAGAATTTCAGGAAGTGTAATTGGTTGAAGAAAACATTTTTTGGTATTCTTATTTGAATCCCAGTTGGCATAAAGCTTGAATTCTATTCTGTGAATTGACTTTGAAATATCAACCATTTTATCAAGGATAGATATCAAGACTTTCTGAAAATCACTAAAGTTTGGCTCAAAACCAATAGAAACATTTTCAAGTACCAAATTTATTATTATCCCTGGGTGTTCATAGATTCTTTTTGAAGTGCTTGGTTGGATGAGCAGGTCTATGAAATCTTGGAGAGAGTCCAAAGTCATCTGTTGCACCTGTGCTGTCATTAGAACTGAAACACAATCAAAGAAATCCTTGTGTTTGACAGTGTCTTCTAGTTTTGGCACAAGTCCCTGGCGACTGGCCTTCATAAATATTCTATGTACTTCATTCAACCATCTATTCTCCAAGTGATCAATGCATTCCTCCATATGCTTTGAGCAGAGTTCATCAAAAGCTCCAAGGTCAACTGACTCTTTCATGGAATGGAAATCATTCTTTCTTAAGAGTCTTGACTGATTGTGCGAGCCATAATTCCATAGATTTAATACATTTTTAAGGCATACATTGGTCACATGGAGGTTGTAGCTGTGATGTCTGAAGATGGATATGAGAGAGTTCCTCCAGGGTTTTTGAGTATAAAAAGCTTCAGAAGATTTGTTTATGATGCACAAGGGAATAAAGTTTTGTAGGACAAAGTCCACAGTAGCTTTTTTAGATGATAAAGTGTATAAAGTAATAATTTCACCCAATAAACTTTTTAACGTTGAGTCTTTGTTGAGTATCAATTTATTACTCAACTTTTCTAAAATTCTTTCAAACCACCCATCCTTCATTTCAGCCACATTCCTGGTGTCAACTCCATTTTCAATGTAATATCTGTATCTCAAAATAGATTGGTCATCCAAAGGAGTTGATGCTTCTTCTGTTACATCTTCTCTGTTAAATATCAACTGCACCAGAGCTCTTCTAAAATGTTTTCTTCTCTCTGACGAATCTTTCATCAGTTCAACGGCTCTTCTCAGAGTAGAATATGATTTTTTCTTTAAAGTAACGTCATGTCCTTTTTTCATATAACTTTGGTTTAAACTAGCAAGAAACTCGTTATTCTTTTTTTGTATTTCTTGAAACCTTTCATGCGGATTTTTTAATATAAAATTTGGTCGACTAGATTGCCACGAGGGCTTCTCCAAGATTTCCGGAAGCATTGGTAAAAATACATATTTCGTCTGCTCCTCCATATGGGTCACATTTATCCTCTAAACGTTAACAAGTCATGTTTACAAATAATCACTACTATAACTAATGCAAATTGTTAAATTTCATAAAAATATTATGTGGAAGATTATTTAAATAGCTTTTATTATATTGGACATTTAGCAAATATCATCCTGCACAAAATTCTTGCATAAATAACTTATATTAAAAGCGAAATAAATATGATCCATTTATGTCATCACCTTATCATCTGCCATCTGAAAATGTATCAGGACCGAGTCCAAAGTATTATCTTCATATCCTTTAACTTTGTGACCAAGCCCACCTATCAAACAAATCTGTAACTATAGTGACAACAACTATGCTAAATTTTAAGGTAAAAATAATTAGTAATTTTTTTGTTATTTAAGAAACACCGTTTGAAATAAACCTTGAAAAATATAAAGAATATTACAATATTAAAAAACGTATAGTTATTTATATGACTCAGGCACTGTGAAAAATTGAATTATTTTCAGTGCTAAAAGAATTCAGTGAATTCGATTTACTTATAAATTTTAAATACATTGACATTAATTTTAACACTAAAAAGCTCATAATTATAATAAACGTTATATTTTAGCTTTGAGCAACACCGCGTTAATCATGTGACAATTCGCTTTATTACAATTTAACTTTTTCCATAATAGTAAATACAAATAAGTAATTTTAAATTAGTTTTATTATATTAATCAAAATTAGTAGCAAATGGCCGCGCTGGCACTATTTCATGAGCTTCAACAAATTGAAATAACGTAATTTGCTAGAAAATCAAAAATATTAGCAAGATTTGGGGAAATGATATTAAGTGGACTATTATTAACCAAAAGAGAGATTTAAATAAGCGTGGGAAGGAGTCATAATTGCCATATTATGCGTCGTTCAACCATTTCATTATTTGGCTACAAGACTTTCCGCCATGATTGATATCGAATTGGGCGTGAGCTTCGTCTTTTAAGGCCATATTTTAACGAAACGGCCGTATATTTCAAGCCAATTTTCGGCATAGAGTTATAACGAAAGGTTTTCTAAACATTGAACTTAGGAAAAATTAGTTAGGAACGCTTTAAAAATTTTGCCGGTTTGGCTAGTGGCTGGCTTGGTCATCAAGTCGGGAGAGTCCATTTTTAGAAGGGGGTGACGGCACGATGAGTAAAGTAACTTTTAGGGCGAAAGCCCTCGAACATAACAGAAAGATGGCAATCTACGTTGGAGATGAAATCCCAGAAATGACTGATTTTGCAATTGTTAATCGAACAGTGCCGGAATTGCCATCGGGGATGGAAAAAGAAGAAGAAACGGTATGATTGAAAACTCCGTCCGTCTCTCGACTTTTTTTTATTTAAGTACTTTTATAATGTTTAGGATCTAGCGATCTTGCAATATAGTTTTATTTCTGGAGAACTGTCGCAATTCTGGTGCCGCGTGCGCGTGGGCCCTCGTGAATGATGCTGTGTAAATAAATGCTTCCGGTCAAGGCCGTCCATAAGACTGGTTCTCTGTTGAATCTCGGCGCGAATTTTATTTCGTCGCAAATGCTTCGTATTTCCGAGTTGTTGGCATGATCTAGAAGAATTATGTAATTTTATGCTTTGCCGTAAATAAACAATACATTCATTTTGAGTTTGAGCCCCTTTTCTTTTGATCATTGGCATAATAAAATGAGAAAGCACATTCTATATTGCACTAATATTTATCACCAATATTAATATGTAATTTAAATGAACACATGATTGACGAGTATCAGTTGATATCGTTTCTGGTTCAACTGATTTTAGCAACATCACCTACAAAAAGCCCTGTCAGCGCAACAAGCGTGCGGCTCAATCTCTAATCTAATTATTCCAATCCCCGAACTGAAAGGAGCCGACCACTACGAGCGAATTTATTCGACAAAAGCGGGCTTCTCCGTGTCGAAAAAGTTTATCCATGTTCAACGTTAGTTTCATGGTTGGCAGTCTGTGAGACTGTGATACTTCTCTTGATTTCCTGTTTTTCATTTTCCCATGGACTATTCCTTATCAGACCTAGTTGGGATGAATTGAGTCTAATGCGCATTGGTTTGTATCGTAAATCTTGAATTGTTAAGACCTACTGCACATTTTAAAACATTTGTTAGCTTGATCATTGATCATTGATGAACTAGGTAAGCCGTGCATTTATTGTAGTGGCTGCCCTGTCTGGTTAGTCGACCCTATGATTTGAAGGCCTGGCACCGCTGAACGTGCCCTGCTAATGGTGTCCATGATTTGACCTTTTATTACCTTATTAACTTCTGTTATTAGCCTCGACGACAGATCAGGAACTGCCGGATTACGACATGGATACGGAGGATGAGTCGTGGCTCGATAGCCACAAATCCATCTACGGTGACCTGGATTCTGATCCGGTCAGGTTTGAGAACATGGTCGACAAGCTGGAGAAGGGTAGCGGGCATTTGGTGGGTGTAGCATTTCTTAATCATTTGTACTTAGAATCTGACAAGGATGGATGGGCAGTTTAACCTTGTTTAATGATGCGAATACAGATTTTATGTTAATTGCTTTTAATTATTTTAACATTCTACGTCTATTCTTAGGTTGTAAAACTCAACGAGGCCAAGGCTTTGATCAAAGAGAAGGAGGACATTGTAATTGCCGTCTACGACTACTGGCTCAGCAAGAGGTTGCGTCAGGTACGTGCGATGCTTAGTCACATGCCCTCTGAGCTCGCCGACGCTGTTTTACGAAACTGATTTGTTTTTCAATTTGAACTTAAAATCTATCCCATTAATAGATTTTTATATTCCTTACTGTGAGTCTTGCTTCTGACAAGTTATCAAATTTCTAATTTCTGATAAATTTGTAATCTTATGCGATTTAATCAATTTAGGAGAAGAGGGTCAAAGAGGTTTTGGCAGCAAAAGCAGAAAATATACCGATCCCTCCAACTCCCCAGTCATCCACTGTCAACCCTTACCTGGCATTCAGAAAAAGGGCAGAGAAAATGCAAACGAGAAAGGTTCATTACAATATGGATAACCCTTGAATATATTTGTTTCCTTAAGAATGTGTTTTTGTCAAATTTTGTCTGTTAATACTATATGGAATGAGTGATAAAACACTAATCATAAATGTTTAATCACGTTCACATCCTAAATTGTCGCTTTCGCCTCGGCTTAGAATCGCAAGAATGACGAGCAGTCCTACCTGGGAATTCTTCAACTCAGGAAAAGTTTTGAAAAAGCTAAGTTAGTATTTTTTTTTCAGAATTCAAACTAATTCCACCAAAACGTGCTCTTCAACTTCAAGCCTTCCACAATAAAATGATAATGCCAGGATCATCTTCATCATAGTAATATAGTATTGTATATCATTACTCAGGAGACTGTTGGAGATGCTTAAGCTGAGAGAGGGTTACAAGAAGGGTCTCATGGAAACGAAAAGAAACATCTTCGAAAAAAGGTAAGGATTGTCCACTTCTGACATACCTGCTTTTATGAAAAACACGCTCTGGATTGGTTTGGTTCGGTCATGACAAGGTCTTCTTGAATTTACCAGGCACGAGCTGAAAGATTGGACTGGCGAACTGGTCAAGGATAGCGAGAGAAACATCGGTCCCGTTCACTTGCCAGACATGTCACACCTGTTTGCTCAGTCGACTTTGGATGATGATCACCCTGTTCAGGTGTGTTGGAAGATTAATTGGAGTTTTAATGGATATTTGCTGTTACTGATAGTGATGATGATAATGATGATGATGAGGATGTAATGCTGGTAGCCTCAGGAGAAAAGTAGTTTAATTGAATATCTTAATTCTTGTGTGTTGACATAATTTAATGTTCTGTACATTGGTAACCGTAGTAACCTCAGTGACATCATGTCATCCAAACTTTCATTTTATCAGGTCAATTATCCCACTTCCTCTCCTACAAATTCTTCCTTCCGTCATCAGAAAAACAGCAGTAATCGATTCGCTTCCATCGCGACCACTGGCAGTGTCGGCGACCCGGAGAGGCCGAGGAAGAGGAGGAAGTATCGCAAGCTGGCAAAGAGCCAATTACGGCAAGATTGGCAAGACGGCAGCGACGTTGCATCCGACGATGTCGGAGATGACGACCACGAAGATGGCGACGTCGAATGTAAAATCAGGAACTCCCATTCAACGGGCAATGGTGAACGTGAGGAGCTCGACAGGCTATCTTCCGTGTTCTCCTTTTTCAAGCCTTCCACAAAACGATTGCAGCGTGTCTTTCTTACGAGGATGACCGGATGTTCGGGGATGAAAACTCTGCCAATGTTCTGTCTGACAATTCTGAGGTTTGTAATCATGGTGGCTGAACACGAGAATGGTGGTGCTGCTCTTGTGATGATGATGATGATGATGATGATTGCATTCGACATTGATTTTGGAATGTCCTTGCAGGATGATGCCTTACCTGATGGCAGGTACACATTCAAAAGAAAAGAAGGCTGCTATTATCAAGCCGTAAGTTCGAACAATGCGATTTGTAAATATTTTACATTTCAGTCAACGCCCGACCGAATTAGTAATACTAATCGCCTCTGATTACATTTCAGCCTATACCATACGAGAGTCTCGCAGGTGGTCACAATCTCCCCATGTCTGCAAATCAGGTGTTTGCCCCGGACATGCTACAAGTTGGTCGAGGCTTTTCAGTAGCAACCCTGCCCAATCTGCCGACGTCTGGTTATGTGAGACAGCGATTAGGAAGAGGAGGAAGGTGACTAATCTATTATCATCATTATAATTAATTATATTATTATTATTATAGCTTTGCGTGAAATTATCCATTTTCATTGATTTATTTTTATTCCTCAGGGTCATCATCGATCGGATTTCAATCTCCGCTCAAAAATGCGACGATCCCAATGTCCACAGCCCGTGCTCCACGTTTCACATGAGACATCGGAAAATTGCTCACAGAGGCAGACATGGCAGCAGTGATTCCTCAGGCCCTTTTAAAGGACTGAACAAATCAAGGTAAGCAATTCCCCCTTGGATAGCATGCATGAGAGATGTGAACAAGCTAGTATAGAATTATTTATTGCTTGAGATTCACCAATTTGGATGGATGGGTGTGTGGATGGATTTTATTTTATGTTGTTGAGCTCCTGCCACATTGGCCATTATAAATCATTATAATTTCAGGATGGTTTGAAGTTCTTTCAAATGACTTTTTATCATTGTAAATGTCATTTGGCATAACAGCTACTGTTAATACTATCTTATCATATATTATTCTAAGTTTTATGATAATTTTTATAAATTCATCATTAAGAATAATTTGCTGGTACAATATTGCTAATACTTACCAAGACCTAATATCAAAAACATTACATTATGTCCTTCCAGTCTCCTTTCACATTCCAAACCTGATGACCCAGCGAAGGGAAGTGACCGTCCCGATCGCAAGTCCGATGTCGTTGGTGTCACATGTCACAGCCCTTTAAAACATCCTCAGCATCCTTGTGACTCCAACGAACGGATGGATATCTGCAACCACAATCATGAGGTCGAGATTTTTCCATCGTCATCCGTTAAATCATTAGCATGCAGCTCTTCCTTTCCTGCCATATCATTGCCTCTTTTGCCATACACAAAGACAACTATCAGGAATTCGAGAGCTTCAATTTTGTTTGGTTCCAACTTCTCCGCACTGGTTCCTGGGCACAAACGGAAATGCTCAAACAGGACGGACTCGGAAGACAGCGGTGTATGTTCTCCGTCGCCCACACCTTCATCTGGTTCTTTACCGGGAACCAATCCGACGTTCGAGGGCAGAAACTCCGAGATCAGAAATGGCCATCCAATCACTGCGACCAATAAGGCTTCAGAGAATTCTAAAAGCACAAATTCCTCTTCCGTTTTGCCAATGGAGGTCGACGACGGAATCTCCGACGATCATTCCATCAACGGAGACTCGTGCGGGAGTTTCTCCGATCACAAGTCCAGGTGGAATTCTTCGAGCAGCTGTTCTTCTTATCTCGCAGAATCCAGCCTCGATGTTTGCGACAACAGGCTGGGACAAAATAAAAAAATCTCATTCACTGCTGATCATAAAGGGCCAAAAGTGGAAGTGTTTCCGAACACAAAAGCACCACCTGGTGCTCAGTTGGCGAGGAACCATCTCTCATCATTCGATAATGGAAAGTTTTCTCTCCTGACCAGCAAGATGGCTAAAGAGGGTTCTTTGAAAGTCAGTTCACCTCAGGTGGAAAGCAAATCCTTCGGGAGGAACAGCAATGGCCTCAGGTTGTGTGCACGCGAGGGAATTGATTCAAAATTAGTTTCAAATAAAGCCTTCTTCTAAGATTTATATTCTGTTTTGTAGCTTAAAATGAGAGTATTAGAAAATGCTAGAATAGACAATAATCAATTTTTGATTATTAAGTGGTAGGCCTTATTTTCATTAGAATCTGCCCATACTCACTACAGGTATCAGTGTCAACTGAAGATAGCAGATGTCAACAATCTCGTCAGTCTAAATGGAGAAGTGGTCACAGCCCTGGAGGTTTCGTGAAGTCTCGTGCCATGGAAGATTCTTTTCTGAGGTCAGAAGGCTACACGTCCTCTTTCCAAGGATCACTGGCAGAGGTGGCTCGACCGGGCGGTTCTCCGGGCCAGCACGTGCACCTGCGACCCCAGCGAATGGATAGGGTTACGTCCGGAAAAGCTATATTAAGCCGAATTCAATCTAGAATAAATGCATATATGAATCACAGTTAATACTCTGCTTGATAAGAGTGAGTTCACAGCTGGTGAATGTTCGATCGCCAGGTTGAAGGACGACTGTGTCTGTTCGTATGTTTTCAAACGCTTAAATCTGTGATAATTTTTCATTCATTCTTTTTGCTTTCTGGCTTTCTGACAGAGTATCTCCACACCAGCAATTGATTCGAACGTTTGTGCGCGTTCATCGTTTATTTTTTAGACACGAATGCCACGTCTTTCCCGCTCATCTCGAGGCGTCTGCTCTCGCTCACCATGTCGTCGACCATCGTGTTTGTATAACTTATGGAAGCGAGCGATCATACTTTATAGGTATACGTATGCATACATCTGCCATTAAAATGCATCTAGCTCCTGCGTGGTTTACATCGTGGCTAGGATCTTCTTGCGTGCGGATCATCCCGTGGCTGAGATGCTCTCGCAGGTTGTAAAGTTAGGTCATCCACTGGATTTTATGTTTTAGGTGATTGGTTTTGGTCGTATAAATGAAGCTTTTAGCACTATCGCTGGGAATCGCCCTGAGCTCTCGACGGTTCCTGGCTATCATTGTTAAGCATCTGTTTTCGGTCGAGTGTATCAATTGGTATCGCGATAAAAGTTCTCTGATTGTTGCGGCTTTCTGTGAATCCTGATCATGCTTCTCAGCTGTACATACGGCTTTGTAAAGGGGTCCGTTACTATTTGCGACACGCCTGACAGTTTGACGAATGTTTTTGACATTGTACGGTCGCTAACTGACATACTTTGTTGCGATCATGTGTTTAAAGAGACGAGCAAAGCTTGCTTTTTAGGAGTCAAGATTTTGCGTTTCTGTTTATAGATGATTTTCCTTATTTAAAAAATAAATAAATAAATAAGGTACTCAAAGTGTACATAATGCTGATTGATTTCTGCATCCTTTACTTTTATTCTTACTAAGGATTGATGCATGAAAAACAATTAATACCAAAACGTTATAAACCAAAAAACTGTCCTTGTCTGTAAACACGTGGTCTTAAAAGTTGTCGAATCTTGCTGTGTGTAACTTCTTCATATGAGATTCATCCTCATTGGACGTCCATGGATATAGGGGTGGAGCTTTGACTCTCGTTGTTGGCGACTAAAGGAAATAAACATACTAATATAATGCCCATTGCTAATCCTTGATAAACAGAGAACTCATGATTATTATGCCATTATCGTGTGAAAGATTAATTAACATTAGTAGAATTCATTTTAACATTTCAAAGATTAATGAAACTTGGAAATACCCCAGCATTTGAGGATTGTCTTGCATTCATTAAAACGTTGTCAAAATTGTTACTAACATTGGACATTGATAACGAAGAGAACGCACCAATCCCAGTGGAATTATTATTGGGGGCCGAGACTGGAATGCCCGCAGCCATGGGAGCCATTTTCTGTTCGGAACTGAGTTGCTGGGCAGCAATTTGCTTGGCCCGGAACTCTGCTGCTCTCAATTGCTCCATGTGGAACTGCTGTCTTTCTTTGAGCAGCTCCTGACGTTGGTACTCCAGCTGCGAAGTGTCGATGATAATGATAGCAAATTATAAATCACTAAATGAGGAATGATACAGCAACAAAAATAAAAAAGCAACTGAAACTGACAGCATCTCTTTCTTTGTCCATGATGGCTTCCAACTCCTCAAAGTGCCTCAGCTTGATCTCCAACTTCTTCATTTGGGTCTCGACCAGAAGAGCAACCAGACTCTTGATCTTCCTCTCTTCGACAGTGGCCAAGTGCTTCAATAAATACAAATAAAAACCACAGTCAGCCAGTGGCAACCCTCATTTAGATTGACTTTTAAAGAACACACAAGGTGCTGCTAATTGTACTGACAGACCCCGCACACTTCCCAACCCATCTGGTTCAAGTCTCACCTTCGCCTTGACAGCAGCAGCAGCAAGGGCAGCAGCGGCAGCAGTGTTGATGTCCCCCTCGACTCTCTTTTGGCCAAGTTTTTCCTTCCTCTCCTTGACAAACTTTTCCATAAGATCGACCGTTTCTTTTCCTGACCCGGTAGTGGCCTCTGAGTCTTCTGCCTGCTCCTTGGCCTCTTCCTTCGACTCGTCCACCTCCATCTTGGAGTCGTCGGACTTTTCCGCGGGTGTTTCTTCGGGCTGGCTCGACGTGGTTTCCTGTTAAAAGCATACATGCACAGTCTATAAATCGTGCAAAGTAACATGACAAATGTATTGCATCGAATAATTGAGATAATAATAATAATAACAACAGCATCACAAAAACTGTAAAGTGAGAACGAAATTAAAGTTAATAAAAAAGGGCAGCTACTCACAGCCACGGTGGCATTATCACTGTCTGCCTCTGTTGCCTGCTGCCAAAAACAGCACTCATTTATTCATTATTATTTGCAGCTAATACAATCATAACTCCAACAATTATTCACAAATAAACACTATCGACCACTGCTTATGACTTTACTTATGTTGACCATTTAAACCTGTGCATCAGAGACAAAAATTAAGAGATGACTAATTACAGATAAACAGTTACAATAAAGATAAACCTTCTCGACCAAAGGAGCCTCGGATTCTGACTTCTTAGTTTCAGCACCTTCAGCGGTTTCGTCCGACGCCTGAAACACACGTTTTGGTTTTAAATTTAAAAATAATTCCAGTCAAATTGCTGACATTCCAATGACGACCAACTCCTCCCTCATCAACACTAACATCCTTAACACTTGCTGTTGCCTTGGTGACATCTCCATCCTCTGATACTTTTGAACCTTCCTTGCTGACAGTGGTTTGTTTATCAGCACCAGCATCACCTTAGGAGCAGACGTGATTGTAAGAAATAATTACGATGAACACCTATTAAAATCCCAGCAGCAATTTTTCAATTTCAAGCTTCTTAATTAATCAATATCAAAAATAAAAAAAAAAACTCAAACCATTTGTTAAGTAATTAAACCTTAAAACTATTCAATTCTCAGACGATCCTTCAACCTACCTCCTGCCTGTTCCTTCTCTGGAATCTCCGATCCAGTGCCAGCAATTCCGGTCTTGTCGAGGGCATAGTTGGCGTCGATGGGTATGCCCTCTTTCTTGGCCTCCTCGATGTTCTTCATGTGACTGTCCACCAACCACGGGGGAACTTCCTCCTTAAGCTTTGAGAACTCCTCTGAAAATATTCACCAATTCGTTACGCTGCAGGGTTCAGTGAGAGCTCAAGCCTGCTGTTATACCGAACATTACACAGTTAGAATTAATTTATTGTGCCTCATATTGTTGACCAAGTTGCATCATCGAATTAAATCATAAAACCTTTATCAATCACTCGATTGCAATTAGAAATTGTTGAAACATCAAAATCAACCGACCAAGAGCAGCCTTGGCGGCCGCACTGGCGATCCTCGGATCGACGATGCTGGCCAGGAATGCCACCGTGGACATGATCGGATTGCCAGCCTGAGAAAAGGGAAGGGGCTGGTAGACCAGAGGGCCAAGATGGGTGCCAGACAGAGCCCCGCCGGGGCCATTGCCCTCCTCTTCGACATAGGGAGTTTCGATGGGGAGGCGAAGGAAGTGTAGAATGCATTCGTCCTGCGTGCGACTGGCGACATGCTCTGCAACGCGATTCCAATCATCCCTGAACATCTCCAGGGCCTCGAGGAGAAGCAAAGTCTCCTGGTCTGTCCACTCTCTGTAGTTGCTCGAGGCTTTGGAACCGGACTGCGGTTGTTGTTGCTGCTGCTGACCACCTGATTGCTGCTGTCCTGCCTGTTGCTGCATGCCCTGACGAAACATGAATGATCGATTGATTGAAGTTGATGGAGTGTTGAACGAATGAAAGCGACGCATTGGCAATCAAGCTATAATGCAAGACAACTGTAATTAAATAATCTAATAAAATGAAATGAATTGCACTGGCAAATACAATACAATCTATACACGATTGCAGGCTGCATTCATGCGTCACACAAACACCATTTCCAACCATTTTCTTGGCGTACTGATCCATCTTGAGTCCAAACATAGCTTCCTTCTTTTCATCTCCATCCTTCTTATCCATCTTGTCAAAGTCCATCATCTGCTTGGTGGCAGACTAAAACATTTAAAACAATAATCAATGAAAATATCAACAAAATTTTCAAAAGTCCTTTAAAATAATTTTGAAACACCAACCTGTCCAGTACCCTTCGAGGGGACAAAGGGCTGGAGACCAGAGGGGGTGTCGCTGAGGGTGTGGAAGTGAGCAGTGGAAGGAGGACCCATCATGGTGGGGCGAAGTTCAGCATCCACCTGGTAATTTATCAGGCCCCACTGCTCCAGGAAGGCATGGACTCTGGAAAGATAGGCATTGAATATTAATAACTCATTGTCTCAGTTAATACGCATTCTAATTAGCATAATTAACTAGCATTCTGGGTTTGTGGATGAGTGAAACAAATGGGATTATTTTATCTAGTAAAAAACTCCAAAATTCACAAGTATGTTCTTAGATGAATATTGCATAAGAATTAAATTTTCAAGTTAAAAAGGTTATATCTACACATTACCGAATGTATATTTGCATAATCAGCCAATCCGAGTCATCAATCTAAATTAATAATAGCATCCAGCCTATGGCGAACCTCACAACAGCACAGACGTCTCCAGCAAGATTCCTCCTACAAGCTGTGCTGGTCAGGTACTCTTGTGGGTTGAGTCTGTAGGTGTCAATCATGAAATTCCTATAGGCCAGGTAGCTGAAAACAAAAAATAATTAGCTAATTGTAAGTAAATGCCTAATGACAAAGTTGTCAATCAACACCCCTTGCAAAGAAATGTAGAACATCATTGTCACCATCACCGACAACTTGCATTCATCTATGTCTAAGGTCAAAAAAAAAAAAGAAGACCACAATCGTAAAGAGCCTCACATCTCAGGAGTCTTGGACTTGTTCTTCCCGTTGAAGAACTCTGGCAATGCCCTCCTCTCGATGGCGTGGATGCTCTGGTACTCGAACCAGGCCGAGTAGCTGGGAACGACTACGTGGTGTGTTTGCTCGGTCAGGTTGTTGTTGCTCGCCTCGTCGTCTGCCCCGCTGCGATCGTCTGCCCTCCGGTCGAGCGAGGAGAGGAGTTGAACCGATGACTTGTTGTCTGTCGAGTTCTTGACGAGGAGGAAGTAATGTTGAGTTGCAAATTAATTAATAAATAAATAAACAAACTATTGCTTTTGATAGAGAAACTAACTATAAACTAGCAATATCTTCTATCAAGTTTTCAAATAGGTAATAATTCAACTTAATAAATTGTTGCATAAAAAAAAGAAAAAGAAAATTGTAACTGACATCATATTCCTCATCCATGTCCAGCAATGTTCCCTTTGATCCTGAAGCATTTCCTGATGCTCCAGCAACGGACAGAAGAGCCCTTGAACCAGTCACTTCCTGAATATTAGGCTCGGGGGTAGGATCATCAAAATCCCGGGACAAATCGTCATCATCCCCGACAGACGAGCCAGCCAATGATGAGCCCGGGTTCATGTTCCTACGCTTATTGTTGGCCGAGCTGCCAGGAGTTTGGTTGGTACGGGCACTGCAATTGGTAAGCTTCTTTAACTTTTTGAATTTAAAAAAAAAATGGAGCAATTTTGCACAATTGAATACAGATCTGTGATAGCTATATTGTGTTCAGCAACTAATGTTACGTTTGACATAAACTTTAGTTTGACAAAACAATTTTAAATAAATAATAAATGTACCCTTTCTTTTTCTTAGCAGCTGATTGGGAGGAAGGCGATGGGGAACGATGCCTCTTTTGCTTGTCTTTCCTGTTCTTCCTCTCTTCGTTAGCCATGCTAATGAGCTGATTGGGTCGAGGTCAAATAAAGTATTTCAATAACTTATGTATTCAAAATAAATTTCTTGTGTGCCTAGCGTCTAACGGATGTCAAAAACGCTTAATGTTCGTCGGTGTATTGTTCTTTCTAATGACGCCGGCGGCACATGTTTTGAAAAGCCTTTGTTTACTATCATGGCCGCTATAAACAACCAAAGACACTAAAACAAATTAATTCGTGCAATCGTTCTTCAAAAATAATAATTTAGAACACCTGTTCGACCGACACTCAAAGCCATTACGATTAATTCGTTCGCGCGCCAATTAAAAGTAGGTCAATAAAACAAAGATGGCGGCAAAGAACCTCGTCTGCGGTGAACTTCAGCCTCGACTCCCTCCTCGCCTTCATCTTCGGATGTTCGACTTGCTGGAGGATATTTCAAAATAAACAGCTGGCATTTCGTTTACTACTAACCGACAAATTACCGAGAATACTTAATATAAATTATAAAGTATGAAGCCGTTGAGATGTTACACCTCACGCAAATTGTCGCGCTTGCTGAGCACCCGTTTTAACGTAATTTTCGATTGAATGCAATCCCATTCTATACCAAAGTTCAGGAGAGACTGTTCAGCTGATATAACGGATATATCCAACATACTCTAGAAGGGACGTCTCATAAGATAGGGTTAGGAATGAACTAGGTAACAAAAGTCGCAGCCTATCATTTGGCCAACAATACTACCACAAAAGCAGAACTACCACCATAGTGACTTGACCATTTTGTCAAATTTCACTCTAAAATAGTGACGTTTTACAAATAATAACATAAGTTTTTCTAGGATTTTCCTTGCTCCAGATGCTTATGCCTTTGTTGTTTTCATTAAACTCAATCAATTATTAAGGTATTGTTTGATTGCAATCATCATCATCATCACCATAATTGCTGACCTCATCTTCAATCATGTAATCCTCCTCATTCATCCATTCATTGTATTCCTCAAGATCAAGAAGCCATAGTGCATTGACCTGTGAATTAGTAAAAAAAAAAGATGGTGAAAATTGTCACCATCATCATCATTATCATCACCAACCAGCCAGGGTCCTTCCACATCAGGTGGAGATGAATCAATGTCTGGTTCAATTTCAAAGTCAGACAGCCACGTGTCATAGCTGGGAAAGAGTTTATTTAAAGCACAATTAATTAATTAAATTAAAGCTGTTAAATTAGTAGTAATAAAATGA
The DNA here is from genome assembly GCA_021613335.1 of Whitmania pigra. NCBI lineage: Eukaryota > Metazoa > Annelida > Clitellata > Hirudinida > Haemopidae > Whitmania > Whitmania pigra. The sequence goes on from JAJTWR010000481.1 coordinate 1,194,320, forward strand.
CAAAATTGGACCACATAAAACAGAAAATACATGATTGAAGTATCATAAGGATACTAAAATTAAGGATGTTTTCAACTAAATATAATAAATAAATAAACTAAATGATGTAAAACTAAAATTCAAGTAAAAGGTAAATCAGAGAATTCTTATCAACCAACCTGTCGGGAGTATAAAGGCAGTGGACCATGAGATTTGAGTCCCTCTTCAAGATTGGACGAAACAATTCTTCTGCAGAGGAAAAACATAATTTTAGAATAAGTTTCAAGCAGCTTAAAAGAAATGCATCTCATATAAATTACACCAGAATAGATCTTTTGCTATACAAATGGTGCCTTATGAATTAACTTTATGAAATTATTATTATCATCGTTATCATTATTTGAATGTTCAGACGGGTTCAAAAACCACGTTAGAACAAAACAGATCAGATCAGCTCATCATGCTAGACAATTCCAATCACAAAATACAAGTCATAGTCTGTGGCATCTTCCACCAATAACATACAGGTAGAAAATTGGAAAACATCCTAAATGAATGGACAGCAGCACATTGACACAGCACTTTATATATAGCAATCGCTCCCCAACAGCCCACCTGCACTCCTCGAGTTTGGCTGCGGGTAAACGATGTGGGTAGCTTCGGAGGGCTTCTCGACCACCGTGCCCAGGTGCCTCTTGACGATGTCCTTGAGCTTTACGGTCAAGATCTTGTCGATGTCTGGTCTGAGATAGATGGCTGGCTGTGAAATGACGCGAGACTGGATCAGGGTCTTCTGGATCTGCATGAACATGTCCACGTTTCTGTCCATCCTCGACGGGTTCTGAAAGTCGAATCTGCGCCTGGTGGAAAGAAGGAAAGGAGATGGATAGTGAGTTTTTCACTTTAGGACCACGACTCTCTTGCATTTATTCATGCATTATGGAAATAAAGTCCGTTTGATTACAAAATATGCACTTCACATTCTATGAAAATTCTGCCCAGCATTTACTTAAAGGAACTTATTTTACATTTAATACTTGTTTACTTATTTCTAGAAATTGTTTCATTACTTTTTTCTCAAACTTTGAACAAAGCTTCAATATTGAGTTTGCTTCAGAAAAACTATAAACAATAAAATATAAAACATCGCCATGATGACATTCTTCATTCAATCACAACTCACCATCCCTGTTCAGCCTTGAACTTAAAAGCCTCAGCCAGTAAGTGGCATAAAGCTCCACTGGGTTTGAAGTCCAGGAAACATTTCATCTTTGAGCAGAGGAAAAATTGTCATTTACAAATATACAAGTAATAATAATTTGACATGAAACTTATTCATAAAATTACAAATATGATAATAGCAAACAAGATTTGATTGTCGGCATTCAAATACATTTCATGAAATCATGAAAACTAGTTAATAATCCAGTGATATGAGTTAAAAATAAGCAATGACATGCTCTTAGGATCATTTTGCAAAAAACAACACTAAAAGAACCATAATAACTCACTGGGAGCTTGGTAAGTGCTGCTTTCTGCACACTTTTTCCAAAAGCCTCCTCTTGAAATTGTAAAATCTGGACGACATGAAGCGCCAGCGTCTTATTGTTCATAGGTTCATTTTGGATGTACTTAAAAAAAGAAACGATATACGCATCAAGCAATATGTAATTTGAATAATTATTTTAAATAATCATGATCATGGTTTGCGATTCGTCGGGATTTGTGAAAGCATAACGTGACTAAGCAACCTTTTTGACGTTTTTCAGCAACCACACTTTAACATAATCCAATTGCGCAACAGTTTCGGGACATTCAAAAAATTTTAGATTGGGCGTTCCGTCCCTTTTCCTCTGAAAACTGGCCATATTATCGAAGCATAAAATTATTATTGTTTGACAGCTTCGATTCCGGTGTGTTTAAAAGTTGCTAAATAAAAATTATATGATCAACTGTGATAGTAATAATTACGATTTATAACCAGAAAGTTGATTAATATCTTTAATTGTATAACAAATTTAAATTAATCATTATTAAACAATTAACGAAACCCATGTAGTCAACGGAAGTAACGCTTGGAGGCTTGATAGTCATTATATCTATCGAATCAAGGGGTTAACAAACCGCTTCTTAATTTGTAACCCTGAGAAGGCTGGGGCCTGGGGGTGCTAAGTTGATAATATTAAGCGGGTAAGGGTTCCAAATTTTCAAGATGGGTTGCCAGATTAATAGAGGTCGAAGACTCCAGAACACTTAAACCACATGTAATTATACAAATAATTTGCAAGCTAAGGAGCTCTGGAGAGTGTAAAAGTCCAGGGGCCCGAAGGGTTTTTAAAACCTTTACCCTTTTTTTTTTCTTTTTGATTTTCCATTACTTAATTGAAGTAACATAAGCCCCAAAATTTCTGTTGACAGCCCTGATTAAACTCGACCATTGTCCATTATTTATTATACATTTAAGAAGATGGTAAGACAAGATCGACCTCTGGACTATCAACTATATTTTAGAACAGATAAAATAAAATATTACCTCAACACTAACACCAGAAATAAATGTTATTGGAATAAATGAGTTATAAATGGTCAAATCAACCTTGAACAAACTAAAATATTCAGGCTCCAGAAAGTTAGGAAGCATTTAAAGTCTAAACATTTAAAGAAAAAATTATAATATATTAGAAAAATAATTAGAAATTCTTTTCTTTTCAGCTATTGATTTTTCAGAGGAAAGCCTTTCTAGATTTTGTAGGTTGCAGTCTTTCAGCTCTTGTTCAAGCAATAAAGCATCGAATTCAATCTTAAACCCTACTTCAGAGCGGCCTCCTTTAGACAGTTTTATAGATTTGAGAGTCAGAGTTGTTAAGTCGAATATCACACCCACAACAACCGATCCAATTCTCAAGGCAGCAGTTTTAGCCACCTGAACTCCTGTTTTTAGGGCAACCGCACACACATTCGAGAGTGCATCAGTAACGTTGTCAAAGACTTTGAAATTAAATTTTTCTTGAGTTTCAGACAAGTTTGAAAGCATCTGTGAATCTTGGAGAAGATAAGTCTCTTTCTTAATAACGGGTTGCAAATTGGAAAGTAAATTGCAGACGTATTGGTCATTCACAGCCAGAGAAACCGTCGAATCGAGGCACTTTTTTGTTAGAACTCCATCGGCAATGGTCGCTCCGACTCCGACCGCACCGCTGGTCGCTCCGACAGCTACGCCGGTCGCAACCAATGCAAGTGATACACCGGCCGTAAAAGGTGCCAGAGCAAGTCCAACAACAGCAAATCCTGCTCCAACAATACCCACTGACGACGAAGCCACCATGCTAATGTCCACATTACGTGTGTGAAAATGCAATTCACTAGAAATTTTTCTTAGGCAATCAATTAGTTCTTCTCTGAGGAGAATAAACAGTTCATTCAATCTAATGAGGTCATTCTGATGCGTTACCAATTTCTTCAAAAGAGTTTCCTCGATAGGCTTTGAAGAGTCTCTTGCAAACCTCGTTGTTTTAAAACAGTTTAGCTCTTCTTCAATGCCAGAAGCTAGTTTTCCTGGATCGACTGAAATTTCTCTGGCATTTTCAGAATCTGAAGTAAAAAACGTGAGACCGTTTTCGTCCAATCCGGACGGAATAAGGATTTTGCAAATAACATCAACAATGAGCATCGATTGGACCATTTTCAGGTCATCTGTAATCCCACATAATTCATTGTCTTCCTCTGAATCGATAGTTTCCAACAGATTTTTTAGGAGAGACGCAATTTCATTGAAGTTGTTCAATTCTTTTCTTAAAGAATCGAGATCACTGAAAACTACTTCTAAGTTCGATTTACAATCTTGAAACTTTGTTTCTAAACTGTTTGCAATTTTGACTGTTTTTCTCCCTTCGAGCATTTCTTCTTTGTAATTGTTCGAATCGTTATTATCGTCTGCTTGTTTATTACCAGATCGACAAAACATCTTAGGGCTTTCCTCGCAGGTTACTAACCATTTTTTAACTACGTCACCTCTGCCATAAACTTTATTTGAGAAATTCCTCAAGCTTGCTATTAAAAGTGACATTTTATCTCCAAGTTTTGAACTTTCTCGAATTTTCGAAACGCATTCCTCGATTTTTGTTCTTCTTTCAGAAATCAATCTAAAATATGTCAGTGATTTAATTCAAATTTGAAGTAATGAATATCGGTTGAGTCGGGACATCAACGTGATGGAGATACATATTTAATCTCCTAGCATGCATTGTTATTTAGTCAGAGGAAATACCCAAAGCACTAACTGTATTATTTTACTAGATTATTAGGTGCGGTTATGTATCGTGCTAATTAATAAATAAATGTGACACATTCTTACTCTTTTTTCAGATTAAATTCCTTTGCTGATAAATTTTGAATCTTGATTGAAACTGATTGTTTATGAGAGACAATCATTACTTCTATTTGCTTTCCATAATCTTTTTCTGTTAGTTTTAATGGGATGCCATGACTATATTTTGCTTCATTTTCAAGTTCATAGCAAAACCCTTGACTTGTGAAATGCAGCTTTAAATAGTGCTTAAGTCCAAAACAATTGTAAGGCACAAACTCTGATGATATTATTTGGCCCTGTAAAATATTCATTTAGAATTAATTAATTGCCAAATCATGCTTACAAACGGATGCTAAACTTACGCTCGGTTTTATGCCATCACCGTCGAGTTTAACATTAACGGGATATAACTGACAGGCTTTCTTAGAAGAATTTTCTTCTACAATTGCGGCACTTATAAAGTCTATGCTGTTTTCCGATTGGTTGTTGATGCTCACATGTATTCCTCGAACAATTGGCTTTCCCTTGACTACTTTAAACTCTCCATTTATTTTCGAGATCTGTTAAAATAGCAATTAATGGATTTGCAATTGTAAGTAGATGTTTAATTGAAGTTCTAATAATAATAGTAATAATAATAATAATAATAATAATCATCATCATCATAATAGTAATAATTACCTGAAATTTGGCCCTTATATCCATATCTTTATCATCAGTCAGTAATGATGATAATTCAATCTGCAACTCTTGCTGGTCACATTCTGGCGCGAGCGTCATTTTGCAATCGTTCTTTTCCAATCTGTAATCGTCTCCGTTGTAGCTAAAATACAATTGCCAATATCCAAAGTTTTCTCCAAAGCAAACATTTCTTCCTGACGTTTTAACTCTTGACCCAGAAACAATTTTGTAGTCAAAAGAGACATATCTCGACCACAGAACATTACTCAAAGTTTCCACATCAACCTTTCCAGGGTTGTACCAATTGTGAATCGACTTGTTACTTTCGCAATACAGTATGACGACGTTGTTAACATTGTCTTTTAGGCAGTTACTGAAGGAGATACTTTTAAGTGTTTTCAAAGTCATTTAAAATAATTGCTGATATTCAATCTGAATTTTAAATTTATGCAGTATTTATTCGTTAAATTTCATCCGACAACTTTCCGTCGATCACTTGATTGAATAATTCCCGTAAGTAATGGTTATTATCAGCGGAATTTCCCCGAATCAATGTCACGAATGTCCTGTGAGTAATTAAATTAAACATTTTTTAAATGAATGTCGACATCGAAGCAATATTAAAATTTTAATATAAATTAAATTAAAAATTTTTTATTACTTCAAACATTTTTTGTTACTAATGACCTATGATTTATCTGCATATATAGCATTAATGTAATGCTACAGTGCCCTCAAATAGATTTAATATTTTTATTTTCCAATTTTAAAAATTTGCCACTTGTCAAAGATTTATTTTTAATTTGACCCCAGATTTTTGTCTATTATTATTATAAATGACTCATTTGATACATTCGAATATATTTTTCTAAACCACAATTAAGGGTCTGATTATTTAATTAATATTTCGACAAAATGAATTAAATAAATATATAACTTTGCCATCATTTTTAAATTCTTAAAACGGGTCCTATTTGATAATAATATTTGACTTAGTAAATTAACTTTAGTTGTATTTTTCTCGAGATTTTTAACGTAATAACCAAAATATGCCAAGAGGTTTCACAAAATAACGGCCACACATATTCAACGACCCAGCATTGCCTTTTAGAATGCATTTAAAAGTTGCAAAAATTGCTAATAAATTGGTTTAAAATCCACCTGATGTTGGTACAAAAAATGCGAAAAATACTTTTAAAAAACCTGCAAATATAAACTGCAACGTTATAAATTATATAACTATAGCAGGATAAAAACATTTTCTACATTTAAGTAAAAAATGCAGAAAATTGAAGAAAACTCGATTAAAATTCACTCGAGAAAGACAGTCATAATTACTGGAAAAATTGCAATATTTATTCGATAATATTTATAAAATTATTTCCAAATCATCTCAGTCATGCAACGGACATTAATAAAATAAAATAAAACAATCAAGACGCATTTACTTGGTGGCATTGAGGCGATTGTCCTATTTGATTTTATTTGAGCCAGACACGGCTTATAGACTTGGCAGTCTTCTCTATAGAGAGGGAGCTTGTCGATGGACTAAATTTAGAAACTGTTTTATAAAAAAAAACTTTGCTGAAAATTTGTATTGATGTAACGAATTCTTAAACTCTTTACGTGATCTAATTTGTTATTTCGTCTACCACAAGATAGACATGGCGATTATGAACAAAAAAAAATCTGAAATATAGGTATAAACGTATATACATTTTATAAAATATATATTGTTAATAAATAGGGGTGTTTAATATTTATTAAGCAAATGTTGTTTATTTCAATACGATATGGAAGGGGTTGCAAATTGATTAAATACTACTGACTTAAGTATTTTGTATATAAAAAACACAAAGTTGAACTGACGAATAAAAATATATTTAATTTGTTCGCCAGAGTTTTAAAATTTGTATTTCGTTCACTAGTTTGAAGTTATTGTAAAATGGCTGTTTTATTTCTCAAATTTGGCTTTCCACTTAGCTTGACAAGTTTTCCTTAAGACTGTCTTCTTGGGTTAAGTAAATCTATTTTGGATTAATGCAATTCATTGATAGATTAAATGATTTTAATATAAACATTGGGAAAACAAATTGGAATGAAAATCGTGTAACTTTGATCATTTTGAAAGTTTATTTCCTGATGTTAAAGTTCCCAGAGTAATGAATAAATCATGAGTCTGTGAAATGTATTGTGAACCAAAAAAGACTTCAACCTTTTATCCTTAATGAACTACATCTCGAAGCTAGCAAGCAGCATTTACAATTTCGACCGCATTAATTACATCATGACACTAAAAGCCTTTTTAAATAAATTTCCATAACGCAAATAAGAAAATAATGAAAACAACATGTTTATCTAAATCAAGATTCAAAGAACACTGGGTTTTTCTTATGGACTGATTCCAGAAAATTTTCATCTTTGACTTTGGAGTACAATTTGACAAATTGGGCTACCTCAAGCACAATATTTTAAGTTGACTGAAAATTTGATTTTAGAACTAATCGTTTAAATCAATTCGGAATTTTTAAGCGTTAACAATGGTTTAGTTAATCAAAATTATTAAAAGTAATATAATTCAGGTAAGACCAGATTTAGAACAAGTGTGCTAGCTGCTTTGTCACTATTATTTTCCAAATTGTCGTGGTTGCCACTTTGAAACTATTAGCTATTCATCATTATCTTATAAATGTGAACATTTAGACAAAGATACTTCTTTGATAAAGTAACAAGTAAACAAGTTAACCAGTAAAACTGTTATAGGGTAGAATGGTGAGCATTATAAGCACCGACGGTCTTACAAATTTATCCTTAGTCTTTTAATTATTGTTATATTTCCATTTCGTTCTTTTATTTAATGCATTTATCCTCAAAGAGGCTGTCAAATTAGACCTTATTATAAAAATAAGCTCATTTTTTTTATGTTTATGATTTTCCTCCACTTATTCCAACCGTTTTTAGGATCGTCCATAAACTTAACTTTATAAATTCTTTTAATTAATTAAAAAAAAAACGAGTTTAATGTGTACGAATTAAAAAGGTTTTCATCCGTCCGTCTATAAACCTAAAAAAAAAGTTAAGTTTAATTCATACGAATTTAAAAAGTTAAGGTTAATGTGTACGAATTTAAAAATTAAGAAAAAAATGTGACAGAGTTGATAACCTGCAATGGTTATTGGTCCAAAGTCAGTCAGTACCATCTGCAGATTCTGCAATTTGGAGTCCACATTTACAGCTCACACACTTGTTCATTTGTGTAACGGTGGCTCTGGTCGAGCACACCAAGGATTGTCCCATAGAGTTATGACGTTGTAAAGGTAAATGACGTCACATTATTAAATACATTTCCAATTACAGTTATTAAATAATAAATCACATTATTAAATACAGTTCCAGAGGGTTGGTACGCTATGGGGGTGACCCGTCAAAATAGCCCAGCGACAAAATAGCCCCGTCAATGTATCTTTATAAAAAAATATTTATATGAATTGAAGACATTAACCTATAACTGATTTCAAATTTGATTAAATGAAATGAGTTTTACATTTTGATGGTACTGTTTTGACGGGGCTATTTTGTCACCGGGCTATTATGACGGGGTGCCCGTTATGGGTGTCGGTGGACGAGTGGCTAAGGCTTTCATTTCGATGGGGCTCCGTTATGAGTTCAATTCTTAGCAGCTCGCAAGGGTTTCGGTGACTAAATTTTCTGAATTTTTGAATTTTGAAATTTAATTTAGTTATTGCAACTGTTTTTAGGATCGAAGTTTCAATTTTTAGAGTTTTATCATGGATCTGTAGTTTGCGAAGTTCTGATGAAGATAACGTTATCGAAATAATAATAATAATAGTAATAATGAAGAACATTAAAAAAATAGCGATGTAATAAATCAAATGCATTTATTTTTATATATATGTGTTAAGCTCGAACAAATGGGAGATATAATGAAAGCTTAGCAAATGGCTGAATAATCTATCTAATCTGCCACTGAAAAATGACAAATTAAGGGTTATTCATTTTAAAGCGAATCAACTAATAGTTGTCGCTTAATATGGTTAAAAAGAGAACTTTGAAAAGTAAATAATTTAGTACAAGTGAATTAGTGTAACATTTAGTTTCTCAATAGAATTCATCGGGGATCATCCTCGCACAACCAATAAATCATTTCAACACGGGTCGATCATTCTTGGCAACTTCTATTACATTTTTGTCAATTCTTCAATTCGCTTCTTCCAATCATCCAATTCCTGAGCAAGTAATAAAGCATCAGTTTCCAACTTATATCCAAGTTCAGAATATCCACCTTTGGATAATTTAATCGACCTGAAGACAATGGTCGTAATATCAAACACCAGACTCAAAGCCACTGTTCCGACTCTGACGGCCGCAGCATTGGCTACTTGGATGCCTGTTTTCAAAGCAGTTGAACCCCCAATTGCGATTGCATTAGTTATGTGGTACTTAATAAAATGGTCTTTGAAGCAACCATCAGTTTCAGGGAAGGTTGCTAACAGCTTTGAGTCTTGAAGAATCTTTTGTTTCATGATAAGCTCGAAGAGTATGTTGCAAATGTATTGATCATTCGTAGCAAGAGGGACTATGGAATCGACGCATTTTTGTGTCAGAATTCCATCAACAATGGCTGCCCCAACTCCAACAACTCCACTTGCTAGTCCTGTAGCTACACCGCCAAATGTCATTGCTAGAGATACACCAGCGGTAAATGGTGCCAAAACAAGTCCAGTAATAGCAAATCCTGCGCCAACAACACCAACAGAAGAGGAGGTTATTGTGGTAATATTGACGTTGCGTACATAGCAATGCAATTCCGAAGCTGTTTTTCCCAGGCTATCAACCAGTTCTTCTCTGACGAGGGCAAACAATTCGAACAATCTTAGAAATTCAATTTGGTAAGCAATCATTTTTTTAAAATTTAACTCATTTTTGTCTTTCAAACAGTCAGAGCGTTCATTATCTGTTGGAATTGTGCTCAATTCCCACAAATTCAATTCTTCTTCGATAGCGGTAACTAACTGTCTCACATCAATCGAAATTTCTCTGGCTTTTTCTGATTTCGACGTGAAAAATGTGAGTCCTTTCTCATCCAATCCAGACAGAATGAGGACATTACAAAGAATAACAATCGTATGCATCGATCGAATCACTCTAACATTTTCTGCTATTTCAAGCAACTCAATGTCTTTCTTCTGATCCAAAGTTCTAAGTAAGTCGTCTATATCATCTAATAATTCATCGAGACTCTTCCATTCTTTTTTAAGATCTTCAAGACTGACAATGACATTTTCTATGACAGCTTTAATAGAGGACGTCATTAATTTACATTCAATATTATACGTGTTGTTTCTAAATTTAACTTCTTCAAATGGTGATTTTGGTTGCATACATGCATTGAAAACTTTGTAACCACTCTTTTTCTTTAATTTCTTACCTTCCAAGCTCGTGTCAAGATTTTTCGATAACTCTTTTAATGCTGTCATTAAGTTAATCATGCACACTTTAATTTTAGGCCCCTCTTGGATATTGAAAATTTGATTATTAATTTTCGACTTTCTTGAAATCAAACTCCTAAAAAATAAATTTAAAACCATTCATTTAAATACACATACGTTATATACATATATTAAAATATTATAATATTCAAGCAATTCTGACTCTTTCATTGCTGCAATATTTTTATTTTCCGAACTTGTTTTAATCTCGATAAAAATTTGTGAACTGGATCGTTCACGGTTGACAAATATATCAAGAGCTTTTCCATAATCCATTTCGTGCAGTTTTATGGGCATTCCAATTTTTTTTTTATCCCATGTTATTTCATTTTCATAGCAATTCTCCCCACATGTGAAACTGAATTTCAAATAGTGCTCATAGTTTCCAAAGCAGTTATAAGGCACCATCTCCGAAGATTTTACAGAGTCCTACCAACAATTTACAAATAAAAATATAAACTAGAAATAGCTATGAATAAAATTTATCACAAAATCTTTACGTGATTTACGATTCATAACACAAATTATTTTCATTTGAAATTCGTATATTTCATGAAACTCACGTCGCTTTTTATATCAGTTTTGTCAAACTCAACTTTATTGCAATACGGTCGAATTTCTTTTTGTGACGTATTTCCTTCAAAAAGTACTACATTTATATAATCGATGTCCTGGCCCAACTTGTTGCGTACACACACATTTATTCCTCTCACAATTGGTATTCCCGGAAGAACGTTGAAGACTTTCTTGATCGACGAAATCTGTGGACATTGTACAGAAATTTTAAAATAAATTCAATGCTTGATTGAAGCCCGTAGAAATAGTTTTATACCTGGAAATTAGCTTTGATATCCCATTCATTACCATCCTCCAATGAGGATGATAGCTGAATCTTCAAGTCTTGTTGGTCGCAATCTGGTGAGAGCGTCATCTCGCAGTCGTTCCTTTCCAATTTGTAATCACTTCCTTTATAGGTAAAGTACAGTTGCCAAAAGCCATCATCTTCCCCAAAGCAAATCTGTTTTGCCGATGTTTTGTGAGTCTTTAACGGTGGTATTACGATGTCTTGAAGAGAAATGCTTCTACTCCACAGAATATTTTTCAATGTCTCAACATCAATTCCTTCAAGGTGCAGCCAGTTATGGATGGACTTGGAGCTTTCGCAATACATGATCGTAATATTGCTCATTTCGTCCTTCAAACCATTGATAACCGAGACTTCTTTGAGATACTTCAAGACCATATTTCAGCTTGAGTCTTCAATTAATTTTAAATATTGCCTATTGGAATATTATGAAACTCATGGCAGTATCACTTCATTTATATTTACTTTTTGTAAAGGCTTACGCTTGGACTTCCCCCTTGTAGTTCATTTTGTCTAAACCGAAGCATGCAGCAATACAACAAAATTTGTTATAACATTTCTGAAAGGTCGAGCTCTTAAGCCAAAATTTAACATAAATAATTTAGCAAAGAAAGCTTATGCTTTTAAAAGCGTTTAAAAATTTACATTCTCTAGCTTCTGTCACAGCTAGGTTATGTATTACATGATTTCTTTGGCTACTAGCAATGATTACTGGGAATTCCATGAGTAATAAGAAAGTTATTTTCTGTCAGTTTTTTGTCAGTTATCATGAAGTGAAATTATTTGGTAATCATTCCTTGTCATAACAACAACAACCACTTTTTCACCTTAAAATCATCAAAACTATGGCAAAGGTTGTGGATTTGCTGCCAATTTCACCCTCTAAACACATTTTTAAGCCATTTTGATTTTAAGTTGCAATTGTGTTACGCTTTTATTTAAGTTCAATCGTTAACTCCCTTCGAAAAAAATGCAAAATTTACTGATACCATTTCATCCAACAAGGTACTCATCGAGTTGTTTCTGATTCATAATATATGAGCTAATCCTTCTTATTTTTTTTCATTCATTAATATTACATAAACTTTAATTACTAATAATTTGCAATCGCAACAAGCAGATTATATTTAAATGTATTTTGTTTATTTTCGTTCAAATATCATTGTCAGGACTTCGAACCAATCTCTTCATGCAAGTATCTCAAGACTGCCGTCTTCTCAGTCTTCAAGACAAGTCTTCTCAGTTCCAGTCACTCTATCAAGGTCCCTATCAAGCCATAGAAGCTCTTGCGAAGTCGCATCAAAAGGAAATCCTTAAAACAAAGTGACGACAAAACTTATTGCGACCGTATAATTTATTACGATAATGTTGCTTGAATGTCATGCAGCCAAATTTGCACATGTTTACACCGTTAACAGAAAGAAATAGCAATGTTTATAATAACGTTTTGGTGCATTTTACACAATTAACAAGGCACCTAACTCAACAACTCCAGGTAGACATCATTTTATTAAGAGACATCTTTGTGTTATCGATTTATAAGCTAAGCAGCTGGCAACAACCTGTTATAACAATTATTTAATATAATACAATAACCAGAAAACTAAGATTATGCAATGAGTAAAGCAAATAACATAATAAAGATAATAAACTAAGTATCAATAGGTAAATACAATCCGTCATTTAAGTTTCTAATATAGATTTCAGAGCTTCATATCCATCCCCAAAAAACAATCTGAAAAATTAACATGCACTAAACATTGAAAGAGCATTTGGAGATAGATTTCCACTCGTTTCTGCAATAGCAGAGCAATATTCTTCCAATTCTTGATTAAGTATCAGAGCATCAGCTTCCATCTTATAGCCCAGTTCAGAAGATCCTCCTTTAGACAATTTGATAGACTTGAAAGCTATCGTGGTTAAGTCTGAAATCACACCTAATATAACAGCCGACCCAAAACGAGCGGCTACAGTTTTTGTCACTTGAATACCTGTTCTAAAAGCAATAATACTTATACTACCACTCGCAGTAGCGATCACACCAAATATGCTTTCTGCAATAATTTTTCGTCTATGAAAATCTTTCGCATCAGGAAGGTTTGAGAAAATTTTTGAATCTTGAAGAAGAGAATTCAGTCTCGTAATAAGTGGTTGCAGTCTATAAAGCAAGCTGCTTACGTAATGATCATTCTCAGCTAGAAAAACTGTCGAATCAAAGCAATTTTTTGTTAGAAATCCATCTGCAATCGTCGTTCCAACTCCAACAACACCGCTCGTTGCACCAACAGCTATACCAGTTGCAACCAATGCAAGTGATACACCAGCTGTAATAGGTGCCAGAACAAGTCCAGAAATAGCAAATCCTGCTCCAACAATACCCACGGATGATGAAGCTACCTTGCTAATATTCACATTACGGCTGTGTAAATGCAACTTTGCAGCTACATTTTCCAGGTTGTCAACTAGTTCTGTTCTTAGCAGAACAAATAATTTAGTCATTCTATCAAGGTTCTTTTGATAAATTACAGATTTTATCAAGACAATTTCGATATCATCAGCCTCTTTTGAAAAGCATTTAATTTTACTTCCATTGTTACAAAATAAACTCAATTTCCATAACTCTAATTCTTCTTCAAGAGCGGAAGAAAGATTTCCTGGATCGATTGAAATCTCTCTTGATGGAGCACTTTTAGAGGTATAGAAAGTGAGACCAATTTCATCCAATCCGGATGGAATTAGTATCTTGCAGAGGACGTCGATTACATTCATTGATTTAACCATTTCCATGCTCTCTACAATTGCAAGCAATCCATCATCATCTTTTGTTGAAATTGCACCCTTCTCCAGCAAATTATTTAAATTTATCAGTGATTCATTGAGTTCGGTCCATGTTCTTCTAATAGATTCGAGTTTAATAAGAACAATTCCAAGACATATGTGTATTTTTGCAACGTGTAACTGTCTTAAAATTTTGATTTTTCTACCATTAAGCTCCATTTCGTTGAATAACATTTTCGGGTGGCAAGAGGAATTAAAGAGGAATCTTGAGCCATTCTCTTCGGCTGTCTTTATTGCAATGTCTTCTTGTCTTATATTATTAGACAAACTCCTCAAAGCACCGATTAAACAAGTAACAGTTTCTTCAATATTAAACCGTTCTCGAATGATTGAAACATTTTTGGAAATGATTTTTCTTGCTTCTATAACACTCCTACAATTAATGTTTTAAAATTCAATTAGCCAACTCTTGTCATGAGCTGTCAGGGCCACCGAGAGAGAAGGGCAGGAGGGGCAAGCGCTCAGGGGCTCGGTAATTTGAGGCCTGCCTGTATTTTAAAGTATTACAATTTTACTAGCGCGACATTTTTTCTTTTCCATTACCAAATTGATATAACATGGGGGCTCATTGGTGCGGTACCTTAGCACCCGAAATTTCTGGGGCGGCCCTGTTTGCTTTACAAGTAACCCATTATATATAATATATTATAATATAACATATTATTAAAGTAGAAAATTTTAAAAAATCTGACCCTTTCAGTACCGCAGAATAATTGCATACTTTCTTATAATTTTTAACTTCAATCAGAAATTTGGATGTCGATTGACTTTGTAATATGTTTATGTCGAGACAATTCTTATAATCTTGCTCTGCCAACATTATAGGTATTCCATGATCGTCCTTTTTGAGCTGAATTTCGTAACAATTGCCTTTGTAATTGAAATATAGTTTTAAATATTGTTTATTGCCAAAGGAGTCGTAAGGCAATATTTCTTCGGATATTATAGATCCCTGTTAAATAATTAAATTTTAAGATTGATTAAAAACTATTTGTAGTAATCTGAAATATTTTGATCGCTCACGTTAGGTTCTATAAAGGTTTTGTCAAAACCGACACTATTAGAATCTAGTTGAGCCCTTTCTTTGGAAGAATTATCTTCATTAAATACTATACGTATAAAATCAATGGCTTTTTCCAGATGATTGCGAATCCATAATTTCATCCGCCTGACGGCTGGCTTTCCCTTAGCAACTTTAAATTCTGCACTTAGCGATAAAATCTGTTATTTATTATAAAAATATATTGAAACAATTGTTATACATAATTTGGTTTTATCAGTATTCGAGTATTTAGATTACCTGGAAATTGGCTACTATTGCGTCACTTTTGGACGACGAGGATAAATTGATTCTCAATTCATTTTGGTCACATTCTGGCGAAAGTGTAAATTTGCAGTTATTTTTCTCCAACCTGTAATCATCTCCTTTGTACGTAAAATATAACTGCCAATAGCCGAAATTCTCTCCAAAGCACACATTTTCAGCCGATTTTGATTCCGTTTTCCAAGATCCAATCGTTATGTCTTGAAAAGTGAGGAATCGAAACCATAAAACATTTTTTAAGGTCTCCACATCCACTAGCCTTATATCGTACCAGTTGTGGATAGATTTCGTGCTTTCGCAATACAGAATCACAACGTTTGACACTTCATCTTCTAAAATATTGGTAAATATGATTTGTTTAAGCCTTTTCAAAGGCATATTAGTCTTGTACTATGACTATGAGTACAAATTAAAATCAACGCAATGTCTCCCCATAGGTATTGCGGCTGATTCAATCTTATTTAAGCACAAAACTATAATGTTTAGCTATTTTAGTGTAGGCTGAAATTTTGCCATCTACCTGATTAATGCATATCGGGGCGTTGCATAAGTTTGGCCAGCTTTAACAATCACACAATTTGTACGATTATCTTTTAAATTACCCCTGAGTTTTCACCAAAATACCCTTTATATCGTTCACAAGATCGCATTTAATTAATCTATATATATAAAACAAAGAACTTGTATGTATATTTCTTATACATCTATAATTTTGAACCGATCAGTTTAGTCTACTTTGCAAAAAAATCGATAAATGATTTTGGGTTTTTTGCCAAAAATGGGCTTTATTCCCAGAAGAGCGTATGCGCCTTTTCAAAACTGGTGAGCTTAGGTGCATGTTGATTAACATTCATGCAGTTTATATTGTAAATTTTCCGATTTATAATTTAAAAATTTATAACTTTTATTATTTATCTATGATTTAATATTAGTATTATTTTGGTAGCCACCTTATTCCGTTTGTCGTTCGTAATTTATAGCGTAATTTATTCGTCGGGGCAATAAATATTAAATACTATGGAATGGACTTGAGTTTGCCGTGTTTATCCCATGGGCAACTTTATGTTGTATTCTCAAGGGTGGGTCCGCCCAACAATTTATTTATTCTTGTTCCAGGGGGTGAAACTAAGAATGTTGTTTATAACCAAGTATTGTATTAATTCATATATTATATTAATAAAAAAAATTATACTATACATGAAGTTTATTCATTTGCAAACCTATTGCCGGGCAAAGCCGGGTAAACAGCTAGTGTCTTACGAATTAGATGGTTGTTCTCTAGATTTTTTATTACTATGGACCAAACCAAGGTCGGATCTAGAACACATTGGCGAGGGCCATACATTAGAAGGGATGGGTTTATTTATTTGGTTATAGTCCGTTGCATAACTCAGATGATTTGGACTGAAACGGTGGGTAATCTAACAATAAATAAAACGTTAAATTAGCATCTACATTATAAAGCCTAAAATACATGTGGGCTTCTGTTTCCATAAATCTTTCTAATTATTGAACTGTGACGGCATAAGATTTCTGCCCCTTCCTTCTGTTTGTCAACTATGCTATTTTAATTTTTAACAAATGATAATAAACTATTTTGTAACGCTTGCGAGAGAACCAACCATTCTGAGGAATGACAGGCATAGAATGAGGTGTTGAGCAAGGTATTCAGCCACAGCTTCTCTCCTCGGTGATCAATCAAAGGAAATTAGGCTTGCAAATTACCAAAATCAATTCTTCTCAAAACGCTAAATCTTAAATTGCAAGTTTAAAAACACGCTTTCAACAACTTTAATATTAACATTTATAGACATTATTAAAAAAAAAACAATGTGATCTTTCTCCAAATCAAGATTCAAGGAACAAGGGGTCTTTCTGTTGAAATGCTCGCAGGATTTTCTTTGCAATTTTTCCTTTTTGACGTTGGAGTAATTGGCGGGCGAGAACTGCCTAAAACAAAACATTTTATAGTTATGTCAAAGTAATATTGCGATTTAGGATTAACCGTTTTAAAAAATTCAGATTATTTAATTAAAAGTTTAATTAATTTAAAAATAAATGATAACTAATTAGTTCTCATTAACATTCATTATTTAGCTAATTGAGCTTAGTAATTTGGATTTACAGTCTTAACGAGGACGTTAGCACATCGGCAACGTATTTCTAAACTTAAGGAATTAGTGGAATTATTATATACTTTAGCCATGGGAACGTTCATTTATTAACTTCATTAACTTTTAATAAGTTTAATAACTTTAATTTACTAAGAACAACAAAAAAGGGCAAATGTAATTTTACTAATTAGTGTTCTTGCATGTTTATCTCTGATAAAACAAGCCTCTTGGAGTTTCTTTTCCAAAAGATTCTTCGTCACCTTTCGATGCCTAGTAATGATGGATAGTGACCAACGTTTCTGGATATCCAAAGATCTGCATGTGCGATTCAGCGTGGCCTAAATCGCGTTTTACTGATTTTAGAAATCTAAATTAAGATAAAATTGTAACAAGTCATACCTCAAGAATTGCATTTTGACGGAGCGCTTTGCGGAAGTTTTCGCTCTCCCAGTAAACATAAGATGACTTCAGTTCTAAAATTAAATTTAGCAAACTGGATGAATATTCCACATGCAAATGTCTTTGACTTCGTATTAAAAATATTCTTGTCAAGGAAAGTTAGAAAACTTCATTTACCCATAATATCAACATCATCGAGCTCATTTCTAGCTTCTTATTTTAATGCATGCCTGAGAATGCTAATTTAACTGTTGCTCCAGGCAACATCATTGTGATCTGATTACAAATTTTCATGTAGTGACTGGTTTGGCAACACAATGAGCTTTTTCTGTTAGATATCATGGTGATTTCTACTTCTTATTATTCGATCTTTACAATTAGATATGTTTTTATTGGATTTTGCGATATGCAAAAAATCTTTAAAATGAGACTGTTGCGTTTGATTATAATCCCCAAATGAGGTCAGAACTCGAGAAACGAAAACTATTTAAGGTTGTTATGTCAGTTATGTCTAGAATATTATTCACTTGCATTAAAAAAAAAGTTTAAATCATTTGTTATAAAACATTTTACACCTTATCGAAAGTAATTTCTGATTAGTTTAAAAAAATTATAAAATATGTAAAAACTCGCCATCCACCTTCCAATTATTTATTTATTATTTACGGTTTGGCAATGTCGTCGACGTTTGGTTTTAGAGTTTTCTCAAGTTTTAGTTGCTTACTTAAGCCCAACAAGGATTATTTAATCCGACCTATCTCTCTAAAACTAACATCGCCTAAAATTGTTAGTAAAAGATTCTACGCGACAAAGTGAGATGTTTCGTTCGAAAGGCTCAGTGGCCTACAATATGTTTATTTGAGTGCCGGTCAATGTTTTCATTTTTTCAGTTAGGTGACAATACCAATTAACCGAAATTTAAGTTCTATTATTTTCATATAATTTTGAAATTGGACAGATTGGCAGAAGTTGGTACATTAGAAAATCCAAAGCTGCAGGGAAAATATGACACCGGACAGGTATAATAAGCTCATAATATACTTACAATGAATGATCAATATGATGTATCGATATTATTTAATGAGATTTTGTTTCACTTTATTGCTTAATGTATAAGAGAGATTAACTCTTAACACTTTATTGCTTAATGTATAAGAGAGATTAACTCTTAACACTTTATTGCTTAATGTATAAGAGAGATTAACTCTTAAGAATAACGTTGCCGTTCGCAACTGGAACTCAATTCATCATTTCCAACTCAGCTTTTCATGCACAAAGTTTTTGGCTATCGGGGGATCATCCTGTTTCCGTGGGTTGGAAAAGTTTACGACCGAGATGCAGTCGTCACTGACGAGAGGTTTGACAGTCACTTTGCTCTGATTTTTAATGTCTTGTAAACATTAATGTTTATTATTGTAATATTGCTGGAATTTGTATTTTGTATTAAATTTCTAAATTATCAAAAACATAAGAAGTTAGACAACAGACACATTCAGCTGTGTTTATCATAAAGTTTGTTGAACTTATTCACGTTTAAATTATTACTATTTGTTATTATTAGTTTTAAAAAATTAATTATTGTTTGTCATCATAATCGATGTTTTCCAGCAAAGATGTAAAAGCCAAAGTGCACACATACTATCAGGTTCTCATGGATGCCAGGGACGTACCACACGTGGTAAGACCTTTTGATCTCAATGGTGAAGACGATGGTGATGATGATGATTATTATTATTATCATAATATGATGATTACGATCATACACTGCTTTGCAGCGGGTTGGTACAGAGTCGGTTACGTTTTTGAGCAACCAAGAGAACAACGGAACCCTGTACTCCATACCTGGTAAGACTTAATAATTATAATGTCTAACCAATTAATTATGTGTAAATATTTAATGTTAAATTACTAATGCAAACATAATTGCATGACTTGTTGTATCAACAACATGGCATCAGCAATGAATTATGTTAATTCATTAATGTTTATTAGTTATTATTATGTTAAACTTTGAAGGCCTCGATTATGTTGCCCACGAGGACGTCCTACCCTACAAGGCCTCGTGTTTCACCCCGATAAAGAATCACTTGTTCGACAAGTTCTTCAACAGCGACTCCGTCAGCGGAGGTTGGCGTAAATTCGATTGTTTTGGTTTTAAAAATAAAATTTATTTTTTGGTTTTGTGCTATTTCATTTTATTACTTTTTAACTAATTTTTATTCTATTTCATTTTATTGTTTTTTTAAAACTATTTTTTATTCTATTTTATTTCTGTGGCATGTGCTCTTAAATATTTAATTATAAATTATAAATATGACTGGAACTCAAGGAAAACCCATGAATCTCTAATCTCAGGCATTAGGATTACTATTGCATAATAATATAAAGAGCAAAGGGAATGGGAAATGAATGAAATAACAATAATAAGTAATAATAATAATAACAATAATAATAATAACAATAATAAGTAATAATAATAATAACATAATAAGTAATAATAATAATAATAATAATAATAATAACAATAATAATAATAACAATAATAAGTAATAATAATAATAACAATAATAAGGAACCATGTCTGCAGCATCAGAGACCCCAAATCAACTAAGCTATGAATAAACACGGGTTGAATTAACATACTCATGAATAAAAGTAGCATTAATTAATTTTTCAGGGCTCGTGGCAAAAAACTCTCTGCAGGAGTGGCAGAACAAGAACTACCCGTGGCTCGAGTTGACGGACATTCACCGCGAGACCACGAAGAACATCAGGGTCACCGTCATGCCCTTCTTCATCGGTTCGAGGGTAGGTTGGTCATGTGGTGCACTTTCCTGTTTCTATTATCCAAGCATCTAAGAGTCTTATTATGAGTCTTATGATGTCTTCAGGCGAGATTTGAACTTTACGCAAATTTATATGTGATTATTTTCTATTGATAAATTATTATTTTTTTAATAAATGCAGGAAGTACAGCAGACTCAAGTCTATTGGGTTAGATTCAGAATCTCTGCATTGTAATGATTTCATATGTTATTATATGTTTTGTTAGTTATTATTTCATAGATAACCATAACCAATAAGCCGCTCAAATGTTCCAGCACTTATATCTGTAATAAATTCGCCTGCTAATGCTTAATTATTTATTTATATTTATTTTGTTTTATTATTATATTCTTATCCTCAGTGGAGATACTGCATCAGACTGGAGAATCTCGGAGAGGAGAAGGTTCAGCTGAGAGAGAGGCATTGGAGGATATTCAGCCTCTCGGGCACCCTTGAAACTGTCAGAGGACGTGGCATTGTCGGCCAGGTTGCTTCAGTTGATTGAAAGCTTCATTCGTTTGCTTTGAAGTTTGGTCGATATTGCAAATGTGTTTGGCTTTATCCGTTTTGATTAATGTCCGTTCATAATATTTACTAATGTCAGTATGACTTTTTATTGGATGTAAATTTACTTTTTTTTATTTTATTTAGGAGCCTGTTTTCTCAAAGTCACAGCCAGCTTTTCAATATACAAGTCATGTTTCTCTCCAAGCTCCTAGTGGGCACATGTGGTTAGTGTATAATGTGATCAATTGTCCATTAATCAATTAATAAATTATTTTTAAATCATGCCGTTGTTTTTTTTTTGCCCCATTACTTTCAGGGGAACTTTCAAGATGGAAAAGACAGACGGAACGTCGTTTGAATGTCGCATACCTCCGTTTTCGCTCGAAAGCAAGACTTCTGATGGACCCCCTCAGAGTTTCACGCCGTGATTTTCATCTTTCGCCATTTACGAATTCGTTAAGGCGACTGCTGTTAATTACTGATATCAATTTCATCTCATTCGTCACAATAATAAAATTCGTCCTAACTTGAAAGCTTGTTGGCCTGAAGTAGTAGTGCATGGAATCTATTCTAAGTAGTTGATTTGTTGGGGTTGAGCTTCGTCGTGGTATGTTCTGGCGTTGGGTATATTTTAGGTATATTCAGTTTTATGTGGATTTTAGGAATTGAAGACGGTGTCTTATTATTATTTAATGTGTTATAAATAAGCTGATAATTCTAAACATTACTCTTCAAGTTTACATTAAGTTCACTTTTTACTTTCATTGTATAAACAACTGAAACCGTTATATACGACCGTCGCTTATCACCTCAAAATTGTGATAGCATTTATATAAATTAATTTAACCTGAAGTTACCAAGATATTGAAAATGTGTTTAAGTGCCAACTTTTAGTCCATTTAGGTCGTATTCATTTGAGTGCGCATGCAGAATATACAAACAGCTCTACTAGCTTTTGAGACTGAGAGTCATTTAAAGATAAAATTAAACTTAAATTAAAATGGCCATTGGAGATTATTGGGAATTGGCTCTCTTAGGATTTGATGGACTGTTGGCCTACAGCTTCTACAAAGCCTATAAGCATTTTTCAGCAGAAGTTAACATCATTGAGGTTAGTAGTTTGTTCTCGAAACTGTATTGCGGAACATTTATAGTTAATATAGCGGTACTAAATTTAAAAGATTGCTCATTTTCTGTTCATTACCAAAAGAAAACACCAGTTTATGAAGTGGGCCCTGATTTGCATTCTGCTGTGGCTCAAATGCCAGACAAATGCTTGCCTTATATTGGCATTTATGGTCTCTCTAAAATTTCTGAGGATGCTTATCTGGAAAGTTCGAATTCTTCAATTGTTGGGTTAATCCATGAAGCCACTGTTACAGAACACAAATCAATAAGAATTCAGGGGTTTTGGTGAGTTATTTATTTGACATTATTTGAGCAAACTGTGTCCTGATTACTATTTTTCATTGCACTGGTCTTGAAATTTTGTTGGAAATTTTTATAGGAGCGAAATGACGAGGAAAATTTCTTCCGTGGCAAGAGCTTGCAGGTTCGGCATTGTCGCCCCAGAAGCTTCTCTGCCCGAAAGAGATCCAAGCCTTTTTATTGAAGTAAACGAACCTCTAAAGGCCGACTACCTACTGGACAGTCTTCCAGTCATTTTTGAAAATTACAAGCCTAGCAACGAAGGTTTCGTCATGAGAAGCTTGGACGTCATATTCGGGGAGGTCATAAGAGGGTATCAATTTACAGAGAAGATGCTGCCAGAAGGAACTCCAGTTTTTGGTATGGGCAAAGTGTATTTGACATCTGGCAAGCCAGAACTATGTTTTGGACCTCCAGACTTCAGCCACAACAGGTACATACTCACCACCCTGACGAAATCCGAACTGGTCGGAAATCTACGAAGAGAGACGCGAGTCGTCAAATACGTCTACTACTCATTCCTCGTCACGGGCACGGCTTTGGCGGTTTGGCTCGCTTATAAATACTTCAGACGCAACGCATGGATTTCCGAGAGGTTCAGAGACGCCTCGACATACAGATCGTTCGCCAAGGTGGATGTGGGTGTCAACCCTTCCATGAGTTTGACATCCCCCGGTCAGATCGAGAATTCCTGCTCCGTTTGTCTGACCTTGCAGAAAAACGTTCTCCTCATGCCCTGCAGACACCTGACAGTGTGTTCCGTCTGCTACGAAGCCCTGCCCGTGCCAAAGAAATGTCCAGTTTGCAGGACATTTGTGAGAGAATGCCTCCCTATTTTCGTCACGTAGAAATTTTTGTTTCTAGTAAAAAATCAAATCGGTGATATATATATTTTTTTCGCGAATTATCTACACGTACATCGGACGGTACTTGACCAATGAAAGTGTCGAGGACTGTTTATGTTTATAACTCGTTCGTGTCGTATTGTCAGTCAATAAAAATAAAACATCGCTCGTCATAAATATTGCCTTCTTAATCGTTGCACTCGTTGGTAAATCTCGGCATTCAAGTGCAAGAAGTAATATTTCAAGTCGAGGGATCCGGAGTTGTTGTCGGGATCAATAGGAATGGCATGTTTATCGCGGCGACATGACGACGGCTTTACGGAGCAGGTGGCGCGATTCCTAATTACTGGTGTCGTATTTAATAGCACCTTTGTGCGGACTTGTTGAGGATTTGTCGAGATGGATCTCCAGGACTTGATGGAAAGTTTGGACTCCAATGATGGACTGAGCGAGGAGGAAAAGAACGCAAAGATGGACATGTTTGTGGCAAAGTACCAGAAGTCTCTTCAGGAAAACAAGGGCAAAAAGGCAAACCCCAAATTGTGCGTAATTAACTTAAAAAAAATTTTTAATATGTCTTAGTTTTAAGTCTTAATTATTGCTTTAATTCACTTGGTGTTTTTTCGAGGTCTTGTGAAACTTTGAAGGAAACCTGGCTTAACTTTCTGTGCAGTAAGGAAGAACAGGATGCCAGGCTGAATTCTTTGATCAAAATGTTCACTGAGGTTTCGACCTCGAATTTTTTTCTCATCTAGAAAATCTTTCACAGACAATAATGTCCCTTTTTTCCAAGCAGGTTGAACGCAGCATCGAAAGGGTTGAAAAATTCTGCGGTACTTACCAACTCTTGTGGAAGTTGAAAAATTTCGGTAAATTGATAGACGAAGCCAGAGATGGCACCAGGACCGTCATACAGAGCCCTGTATTTGACAGTCATAGGAATGGCTACAAGCTACAGCTGAGCCTCTGCCCGATAGGCGAAGGAAAAGGTGCCAATGTATGCCAATGACTAGCTATAGATATTTTAAAGCGAGTCTAGATTTGTGACTATTCACAGATTTCGTTATCTTAATGGCATTCAAATTTGATTACGCAATCCTTTCCAGCTCTGCATGAAGCAATGTCTCTGTTCTTTTCCATACGGAAAGGAAATGCTGACTCCTTTCTTCGCTGGCCATTTCAATGCCCAATCAAGTTCACTCTGCTCAACCAAAAGGCATTCAAACAGCGGAAAAAACAGCGTAAAGATCAAGGATCATCTGCGGTCTCTGTTGACCAAAACAGGACTGGAAGTGGATCTAAAGGAGTCTCTCTGGTGAAACAGGAAAGCCAGAAATGTGAAGATCACGCAGTAGTGTTTTACCCTAACTCTCATCCTACCAATGAACCTTTCCTTCAGCGTCCTACTGAAGATAGGAATCGAAGCCTCGGTCAGCAGTTAAGAAAAAAAAATATAGCTAGCATTAGTTATATTTAACGAACTAACTGGGTTGTTAGTTAACTATTTAAGTAGACTAATAAGTGATAATTTTATTCGTTATTATTCAATAATTTGTTTCTTAAAGTGGTTTCATGATTTTTAAAGGATTCCAGAAATTTATTCTTCTCTCCGATTTGCTGGAGGGAGGGTTCGTGGTGGATGACATGATCTTCATCAGGGTGGAAGTTGATCTGTCCAAGTTGTGATCCGGACATGGCGACCGGTTGCCCCATAAACAAAGTTATTATAACTATAAACGCTATATATATAATTACATTTGTGCTAAACAAAAGTGAGTATTGCAACAAGTATTCTAACTACAAACGCTCAAATATATTTTTTTTAAAACAAAACTGAGTATTCTAACAAAGTATTCTAAATGTAAACGCTCAAATATATTTTTTGTTAACAAATAAGTATTTAGACAAATGTTCTATTTCAAATAAATTTAGAAAAAAATCAACAATGGACTTTACTTCGATAACGAATTTTGAATCTTCAGAGGTGAACGACCGAACGGGTCGACCAGGCGAATAAAGTAATTTAAAAAAAAAATTAAAATCAGAATTCACCTTTCACGAGACGAATTAATCAAACTTCCGGAAGATCGAGAATCTTAGAGACATGTCGATTAAGCAACGTTCAATAGGTGAAAGCGCTCTGTCTTCATTCTGTTGGCGATTCGTCAAAAGGCAAATTATATTCTCTGCTATCAATTATCCACTTTTTGTTTTCAAATGAATTTCCGTCTGTTGATAATTTCACGGGGGTAATTTAGACGTGCACGTATTTGCGGTGAAGCTGGAAATAACGAGTTGGCCGTATTAGTATGATGCATAGATGCAGCGAGCTGAATCTTCGCGGTATAAAACATAATATCGCTCATAAATTTCGATCGAAATAAAGAACGCACCCCCCAGCCTTGCGTGTGACCATTAGACTTCGTAAAGCACACTTTTATGTGAAATTAAGAATATCAGCAAGATTATTATCGACATGCTCGGTAATAAAGAATTTCAGCGTGGTTATTAGATCATTGCAATTAAGTAATTGTGTATTTTAGACATTATCTTGAACAATAAATTCAAGGATTTTGCAGCTGAAAAATGATTGGAGAGGGGAAAGATATGACGAGTCGAAACACGTCTAATGTTTCCATATAAAAACTTCCCCAAAATATTAAATTGTATAAATTTACTCTAGAAAAAATTGTTATTTTATTTAAAAATTTGAAATCATTGACGACAATTTCATTACAATTGACTTAATGAATAAACTCATGAAAAATTATTCGGCTTTGAAAGTCGTCGGTGATTGGTCAGTAAATATCTGACATTAAGTTAAACCGTCAATTGCAAAACCTATAGTATTCCCTACGACTATTATGCTGACGACGATGACAACGGCGATGGCGATGACTTTTCATGATGACTTGTTGATGAGGATGCCAACTGCTCGATTGAAGGATGACATTCTAAAGAAAATATCGCGTTTCAAGAAAGAATCTTTGTCGACAGCGGACACCCACTCAATTAGAAAATAATTCCAAACTAAACTCGCGTGTCCAGAACTTAATAGGGGTCTCATCTTTCAGCGCATCGTCTAACGGCGTCTAGTTGCGCGCCAGTTTCTCTTACTCGCGCGTCACACTCCCTTAAAAAGCAGACGTTTTCTTCCGAGGAGCAGAAGACAAGGAAAATTTTAATTTCGCACGATATTCACGTTCATCCTGATTGTTGTTCTTTCCATCTCCGTTTGCGGAGCGAGAGACTTGCATTTATCTTTTCCAGAATATTTCTTACCGAAAAGCTTGCATGGGAAGAGTTTTTCAGAGTCGTTGTGGTCGATGAGATTCCACCTAAAGGCGCTCCATTTGAGACTGTCACTTCTTGCGAATCTACGTTAACTTTTAAACGTTTAATTAGTTCGCACGTCTCACACGATGAAAGGATGAAAGCGCGGTTCATTCTGCAGAATTGCCTCAACGAAGGATGAACCTGGCGATTAAAATTTCCTACGAAATGGTTTTTTCCACTCAAAAACTAAGTTCCCACAAAGCAGCTAGTTTTAACTTCAAAGTAGTTCAAGGACGGTATTAATTGACAGGAGTTCAGCGAAGCGAAACTGACATGGAATTCCGCGTCAAAACATGGAAGACGTTCCGCGCAATTACAGTCTTCATTTTTTTCACTGTCATCCCTCAACACTACTGCTCCAGGAAGACAGACAGTGACATCATACTTCCGATAACATGCCCAGACGAGTCAGTTAGGAGGAGTTTTTCGGAGGGAAACCAACAACACGACCTTTTCGATCGCCTCGATATCAAAGATGGACGTCCACAGGGAGGACCGACACCCCGTAGCAACACCATCCACATCACGGTACTCCTCCCCTCTGATCCGCTCAGGCCATTTTCCAGCGACAAACTCAGGCCTTCCCTGAGGCTGCTCAGCGAGTCCTTTTCCAGGTGGTTGCCGTGTCATGCGGTCGTCCTTAGCTACAAGGACTCCCGGTGCTCCGAAGGTCATGCCATGAACGAGGCCATCAACATGTACGTCGACGGTAGGGCCGACGCTTTTCTCGGACCGGTCTGCGATTTTGCCGTGGCGCCAATAGCCAGGCAGGCTTCTTTCTGGAACGTGCCTCTGGTCAGCATAGGCGCCATCGCTCACGACTTCTTTGCCAAGCGCTCCATAAGTTACTCCACCCTCACTAGGGCAGGATCGGTGAACCTGAGGGGACTATCGGACGGAATGAGAGCCGTCATGAAGCGCTACGGATGGAAGAGGCTGAAGCTCATCTACGAGAGGAATGGATTCTCAGAAGTCCTTCCTCCGTTTTGCCACCTGGCGGCCGAGTACATAGTCCAGGATTGGCAGTCCAGACGAAGGACCGGTGCCCCTAGTCAGCAGAAGCCGGGGCAGAGGTCAGTGCTAGAGAAAGGTCAGAAAGGTCAGATGAAGAGAGTGAGCGATGAAAAGAAACATCAACGAACTGAGAAAAACTTCAGAGGTGAAGACCAAAAAGAAGAGAGAACAGACCTACTCGACGAAGATTCCAGATTCGACGTCAA
>JAJTWR010000481.1:1227500-1247500 GCA_021613335.1 Whitmania pigra
TGTCTGCCTCTTTTAACTCATCATCATCATCATCACTCCGACCATCGTCATCGTCATCGTAAACATTGACACCGTCACATCATTATCATCATCGCTATCGTAATCATCATCATCATCATCATCATCATCATCATCATCATCATCATCATCATCATCATTCATCATCATCATCATCATCATCATCATCATCATCATCATCATCATCATCATCATCATCATCATCATCATCATCATCATCATCATCATCATCATCATCATCATCATCATCATCATCATCATCATCATCATCATCATCATCATCATCATCATCATCATCTAATCCCCGCATGCGAGTCATCCTAATTGACATCTCAGCTCCTCCATGTTCCCATTTAACCTCCATTATGACGTCATAGATGGAGTATGACGTCACCACCGGGGATCTGCCATCGATTGTCGTGATTTCAAATGAATTTTATCGATGATAAACTTTTGATTGAATAATACAGATATATCGATTGATTGTCGTTTTTGATTGATTCGACGAAAAGCATAGTCTACGAACTACAAATAGCATATATAACAAACTTTAGTTTACAGTCAAGCGGATGTTATTGTTGTGGCTGTCGTTGTTGTTGTTGTTGTTGTTGTTGTTGTTGTTGTTGTTGTTGTTGTTGTGTATCAGTTTAAAAGCAAAAAAATATCTGGCTTGTCATCGTAATGGCTCAATTTCTTAGTAAGGAAAATTTAAAACTGATGACTTTTGTTTCGCTTTATTCAAAACTTTAAAAAAGTTTTTGAACAAAAATGATAAAATTTCAAATTTATAATTTAAAATTAATATAAAAAATATTTTAAAATTAACTAATAATTATTCATATAACTTATAACGTACAGTTACTACATTTCGGACGATGATAATAATGATGGTGATGTTGATGATAATACTGGTGAAAGTGATGATGACGATGATAATTATGGTAATAGTAGCTACAGCCGTGATGATAATGATGCCGTTTCATCCACTCCTGATGTGTTAATCTACGTGGCAGGTGAGTGAATGACTTCAATCGAACAACAGCTTCAATGCTTCATCACCGTCATCGTCATCGTCATCGTCATCGTCGTCGTCGTCGTCGTCGTCATCATCATCATCATCATCGCCACCATCATCATCATTGAGCTTTTATTGGCAAGCAAAAACTTAGAAGTTCAATCGATTCACAGTTTTATATTGAAAAAGAAATATTAAATTATGAATTTTCATTTATTAATTTTATACTTAAAATGTTCATTCTTAAATTTTACATTCCCACCGTCTTCCCGGCATAGAATAATTCACTTGAATGTAATCATTTTTCCTTCAGAATAATTCACTTGAATGTCATAATTTCATCTTTCGAATAATTTACTTCAGTGTCATAATTAAATATACATATTTTTTAAATTTTAAAATAATTTACTTCATAATTTTTCCTATCCTCAACAAGTCATTTGCTTCACAAGTTGAAGTTCATCATCTCATTAATACGATTTCTCTGCTTTAAGACATCAAGTTGATTAAGAATTCTAACCATTCATTTCTCCATTCTCAGATGCAATTATTTTGAGAATCTCATTTTCGCCACAAAATCTATTTTTCCAATCATATTATTATTTATTTTTTATAAGTATTATTTAATATTTATTAGACGAAAAAAAAGGTAAAAATTGATTTTACGCTCCTACATTATTTTAAATCATCATCATCATCGTCATCGTCATCGTCATCGTCAGCGTCGTCATCGTCGTCGTCGTCAGCGTCGTCGTCGTCAGCGTCGTCGTCGTCGTCGTCGTCGTCATCATCATCATCATCATCATATCATCATCATCATCATCATCATCATCATCATCATCATCATCATCATCATCATCATCATCATCATCATCATCATCCATCATCATCATCATCATCATCATCATCATCATCATCATCATCATCATCATCATCATCATCATCATCATCATCATCATCAATCATCATCATCATCATCATCATCATCATCCATCATCATCATCATCATCATCATCATCATCATCATCATCATCATCATCATCATCATCATCATTCATCATCATCATCATCATCATCATCGTCGTCGTCGTCGTCGTCGTCATCACCACTATCGTTAGCATTATGCCTCTAAAAAGTATATTTTTCGTATTACATTATTATTATTATTTATTAGTCGCCGAAAAAAAAAGCTAAAAACTGAAATTGTGCTCAATTCGTGAAAAATGGAGGGAAATCCTTCAGTTGAACCTCTGTTGTTGTTGTTGTTGTTGAGGAAAATGTTGAGAACTTTTTCAAATCTTATTGTTTTGTTTTATTTTTGTTTTTTTTGGTACTCAAATTGACCTCACACGTCGAATTAATTAATTAATTAATTAATAAAATCGAACGGTTTAAATGGGGTTCCCTAAACGAGAGAATCAAATAAGCTACTTTGCTCACATTATTTTTTTAATGACGAATTGACTAATCGACGGAATTTCCATTGGATTATTAATAGGAATTCATTTTAGAAATACATTATTAATTTAGTCAAAGCTGTCATTGAAAATATGAAAATTTATTTTCGTGGTGATAAAAATATTTTTTAATTCATTTTCGTGGTGATAAAAATATGAAAATTTATTTTCGTGGTGCTAAAATTCATGTGTCATCGTAATAATTCCACGTAAGACCCAATAAATCCCTCAGAAAAAAATTCGCAGTGCACAGATATTATTACAAATATTATTTCGAATATTCTGTAATTAAAATTAATTATCCGAGTAAATATGAACTAATTTGCTCTGATTACGAAAACGCTTTAAAATACGCGAAAAAAGGCTATTGTAAGCTGGTACATTCCGATGTCTTAATAACAGAATAATAATAATAATAATAATAATAATAATAATAATAATAATAATAATAATAATAATAATAATAATAATAATAATAATAATAATAATAATAATAATAATAATAATAATAATAATAATAATAATAATAATATAAATATAATAATAATAATAATAATAATAATAATAATAATAATTAATAATAATAATAAAATAATAATAATAATACTATAATAATAATAATAATAATAATAATAATAATAAAATAAAATAATAATAATAATAATAATATAATAATAAAATAATAATAATAATTAATAATTAATAATAATAATATTAATATGTAAGCTTCGTAACATAATTTTTGTTTAAGTTAAACAGAAAGTAATGCGTTTCACAATACAACACCTCTGTAGACTCTGGTAAGGTCAGTATTTAATTCCAAATAATAATGTGCATTCGGAAATCTCTGCTTTGTGGGCTGAATTTTTGTTGTCCTGTTCGGGCTTCATATAATCTATAAAACTCTTTTTTAATACACGAATAATAAATAATTAAAAAATAAATAACTCATTGTTGAAAATAAATTGTTTTTTTTTTCAGATTTTAATGCTGCAATAAAAATAAGTTAAATTGTAGACAAACATAAATTCATTAAAATATGAAAACACAGTTTTGTCGAAAAAGATTTTATTTATAAAATGTTGCTTTCTCGCGGGTACTGACCTCCATCGTTTTCAAAAGATAACGTCGGGGTTCGCGTGTTTTTTTTTCTTCTTCGTTTTAAGAAAAAAAATTTTTTTTTCTTTTTCTTGTTTTTACGAATTTTTGATGTTATTTGTATTTATGCTTAATTTCCCTCGAAATTAATTTTGTTTAAAATCATTTTACTGTTCTACAGCTTTTTGTTTTAAATTTTGAACCTGCAAATGTCGAATGAAAACTGTAAACTCTAAACTGTAAACTATAAACTGCCTCTGGTTGATGATTGAATTTCTCACTTTCACTCACTTAGTTCGCTTTTTTCGGAATCTCGGTTCATTTTCACTTGGAAAAGTGGTTCCATTGTCGCTCGACATTGAATCACGACTTTTCGACTACAACAAACAAAAAAAAAACAAAAGGCGCTTCTGCTCGAATAAAAGCAGACGAGAGAGCTGTGTGTGTGTCGTGTTTGGAAAGAAGAACAAGCATCTACAACTCAACTTTTTAAAGGAGTTTCTCAAAAGCAAATGTTTTTATTGAATTTCACCTTTGGCAAAATAGCAAATTGCCATCTGAATTTGCATTTGAATTTCCTTAAAAAATAAATAAAATTGTAAATTATAAATAAAAATAAAAACATAATGAAAAAAATAAAAACTCGAGAACGCCAGGTTTCATTTTGAGCTTCGAAATACGAGAAGTTCTATCAATCTTTCTTAACTAGAATCTTTACAGATGGGAGAATTACGTTACTGAGCATTAAATTCTTTTAACGATAACATCGGTACTTGATTTTTTTTTAAATTTTTATTTTATCCGAACTACATTAAATTTATTTTATACCGGAGTTTTTCGTTCTGAAATATTAACGAGTTTTTTATTTATTTATTTTTATTTATTTATTTTTTTTTTTTTTTTTGAGAATTTGTTCTACGCGTAGAAGAAATTTTTAGAAACATAATTTTTTTTTCAGTCAAACAATTATTTTTCAGAATTTTAAAAGTAAAGCCAAACATTTTAGCTTAAAAAAAATAAAAATAAAGGGATTCGTTTTAGCGCGAATGTTTTGCCGAATGTAATTTATTCAAAGCTTATTTGCATTTTAAAAAGTGGATTTCGGTGAAAGAAGTCGCAAAAAAGTTAAGAAAAAAAAACAAATTGAAATTATGGATTTGTCATCATCGGATGAAGGGATTCAGTTATTTTTATTTAAAAGTTTAAAAATTTAAAAGTTTGAATAAATGGTGAATTAAAAAAAAATATTTTTGTTTCATTTTGATGCTTTCGTTCGATTTAAAAGTTTAAAAATTTAAAAGTTTAAAAGTTTAATCTAAAACTCGGCAAAAAAGATTTTCTTCCAAAATTTTCTTTCATCTGTTCGTAACAGGCGTCACTCAGTGGACAACGGAGCTTTTGTCTTTTTTTTTTGCAAGATTTTTTTTTGGTGAATTAAAAAAAAATATATAAAAATAAATTCAATTTTCTAAACGATTTTCTACTCTGAAAAGTCTGAGCACAAAAATGTCTGCGGGATGAAATTAAAACTGAAATTGAATAACAGCTATGGGAAATTATTTTGAAAATATTTTGAAAAAGCAAACAACGGTGATAATAATTGTGACGTTAATAACAATTACGATGTCATTAATTGTGGTCTTATGATGATACCAATGATGATATTATTAAAGATACTTATGTTGATATTATTAATGATACTTATGATGATGTTATTAATGATACTTATGATGATATTGTTAATTATGATAATAATACCAAATACTATGATAATATTAATGATGTTAATAAAGTTAATATTATTAATAGTAGTAATATGTGCCTAATATTTCACTTGAAATCATTTTATTTCTTGAGAGTGAGAGTGCATATAGACAGCCAATTTAATCAATTATTCCCTAACGACCGTTAAATCGACAATTTCCAAGACACACTCGTCAGGATTGGTGGAATACTTGAAAAGGTTCTTCTTTTCGGGATGTTTGGGTTTCATTTTTTTTTATTTTTCCACTCCTGTGACTGTGGGGGAGCGATTTGGCAGTTCTTGAATCTTTCATCGACTTCATTGCTGTCATAAGGAGGTGCCCGTGGGAATGGTTTTTTGGCAGAATCTCCTGTCGTTAGAAAGTTACTTTCCTGAGAGGCCGGTGATGAGTTGAAATCTAGAATTCCATTCAGATGAGAGTTCAGATTATCGAAAGAGTGTTTTTTGCTTTTTTTTTTTGGGGGGGGGGGTGATGGCAGGGGTAACGGCCCTCTGACTTTAGAGTTTAATCGCAAAAAAGGTCATCTCCTCATGTTTTACGAAGGTTACCCCACCACCACCCACCGTAAAATATTATTAATATTATTATTATTATTATTATTATTATTATTATTATTATTATTATTATTATTATTATTATTATTATTAGTATTATTATTATTATTATTATTATTATTATTCTTATTATTATTATTAATATTATTATTATTATTATTATTATTATTATTATTATTATTATTATTATTATTATTATTATTATTATTATTATTATTATTATTATTATTATTATTATTATTACCATCGTAATGTTTACAAATAATATTTATTTAAACTTAAAAACAACTTTAAACAAACCAGCATTGTAAAATCAATCAAACAATGGCGCCAATCTGATAAGATAAAATATTCTCAACATTGCCATGCATCACTGCATCTTCGTCTGCCTAGCCTTGACCTTACCTTATATTTTAATATATTTTAATAAATTTTTAAATTTTACAAATCACGGGAAGAAGACCATGCCCCTTCCCCCTAACCCTCCCTCCTACCCTCCCCCTACCTTAACTCCGCCACCGGTGACAGTCGATGAAATGGCAACGATGATATTGATATTTCTTCATCGATCCACAAAGCAGCAAACAACTGCATGACGTAATCCCATTTCAATGCCATTCCAAAATCAATGGGGGTTTCCACCTTTGAAGTCAACATCGACCTGGTATGGCATCACTCGGGACATACGTTGGTATGTTTCAAAGGCGGTTACCCTTTACAGAAAAATGGCCAAACCCTAACCCTAACCCTAAAATGGCTTAATTCTAACTCCCCAATGGATGACCCTAACTGAACCTCGATGGCCTAACCCTAGCCCCTCAAAATAGCCCTTCATAATTAATTCACAACCAGGCTAATGTGAATTATATTCATGCATCTATTTACGCCTCTCCTTAAACAGTCATAAAGGCGAATTCACAGGCAGTTCCAAGCAACAAGGATGTCTTGAATTGTCACGGGGCGCCATAATATGGCCTCGAGAAATGTTCATCCTCTGTCATACAATTCTATCGACCGTGGGACAACGGATAAGCCGTTGTGTAGAGTGGATTATTCTCACTTTTCCCGAAGAACATTCAATGAACTCTTTCATATAAATAATAATAATAATAATAATAATATATAATAATAATAATAATAATAATAATAATAATAATAATAATAATAATAATAATAATAATATAATAAGAATAATAATAATAATAATAATAATAATAATAATAATAATATAATAATAATAAATAATAATAATAATAATATATAATAATAATAATAATAATAATAATAATAATAATAATAATAATAAATAATAATAATAATAATAATAATAATAATAATAATAATAATAATTCACGGTACCTTTAAAAAAAAATTAAAAAAAACAAACTCCTTTTAAAGATTAATCAACAATAAAATTGGCCAATTTGTCAACCATTTGAACGAAACCCAGCCCTTGGGAAGGAGCGCTATATAAATGGGGCCGTTAGAATTGTAATTCACTCGAATCGATACTTAGAACATCGATTGTCTTAAATTCGCTCGACCGTCAAAACGACGACGACGACGACGAACCAGCAACAGTTTTTTTTTTTTAAAGATTTTCAGCATCGAAACCTTTAAATGTCAGAAATGCCATACAAAATGAGGACGCCCTGGGGTTTGGAGAAAATTACAATTTAAACGTCAACAGGAATCTTCGGAGGAAGAGAGATAAAAAAAATTGGAAATTTGGAAATTTTCCGAAATGTTTAAACGTCTTGAACGAAAAAAAAAATAAAATAAAAATTAAATAAAATAAAAACAAGCAGATTAAATTTCCAGTGAAATTCTGTCGTTCGAGGATGCATTAGCGGGAATTAGGAAATTGTTTTTCATCGAAAATTGTTTGATTAAGGCAGCCAGCCAGCTCTTAAGCTTCCCTCTTAGCGGATTGTAGCGATTAATTCGGCTAAAAAAAAAAACAATTAATGACGACGACTTGTCGACTCGCGCGTCAGAAATTACTTCTTTTTTCCCGCCTTTCCACTTTCACGTTCGCATCTATACAAGATGCTTTATGTGAGACGATTATCGGAATTCTTGGAAACTTTTAAAATTGCTTTTAAAAACACTTGTTATAAACGCTACAAATAATTTAAAAATATTTAAATGTAAAATATTTTAAAACTCCGTCTTAATCGTTATTAATTAATTAATTTATTTTTATCATTATTACTATTTATTTATTTATTTTATTATTACGTTATGTTATTTATTTAGCCGTCTAAGAAATTCAAATGCTTATATTCCACGAGAATTCCAAGAATTCCAAATCCTGAATTTTGCTCCGAAAGCATAATTTCCATCGATTTTTTTGTGAGGATTTGAACGCCTCTGGAAAAATAACGATAAATACAACTTGAGGTCGGCGGATTGTTGACGCCGATGAAATATTTTTTTTTACGAAATGTTTCATCGATAAAAATCAACTCTTCGTCTCATTCTCAGCGATCATTTTCGTCAGAATGATTGATTGATTGATTAATTGACTGATTAACTGATTGATTGATTGATTGATTGATTGATTGATTGATTGATTGATCAGTGCAGGCTGGGTTTCGAACACGACACATTACGACTGTTGCCATTACCGTCGTATGCAGGCACGTAACCCACTCGGCTAACCTGCACGTCACGATGCGTACGAAAAGGTAAACAAAAAGGCGGGAAGGATTGATTTAATCGAGTCACGTCTGGTTTATTCCCTCTCGAGGTCAAATGACTGCTGACCTCAGACCAGTAATTGTTAAATCGACTTAACATGATAATCTCGCATCTCCTGCAAAATAAAAAAAAAATAATCAAAATAATTAAAAATTAAAGTAATTAAAATTAAATTAATTCAAAGAAAAAAAAAGATATTTTGAATAAATAAAAACGTTGACAAAACTGAACCTAAAAAAAAACTAACGAACGCACAAAAAAAATAAAAAAATATTTCTAACGTCATTATTTACGCTTTTAAACAAATGCTTTGTTCCCTTGACAGTGCCTTGACATGCTTTGACAATGACGTCATATCCACTTTCTCCAGTAGGGGGGAAGGTGCATACCCTCCCACAATTTCAAGAGACGACTTTTCTGTTGTTTCTAACAAAAATTCAGGGAGGGTGGCAAACCCTCGAAAAACATGAAGAGATGACCTTTTTAGCGTCTAGTCTAAAGTCAGGGGTTGGGGGGCAATGGTCCCATTGGTCCGATTGGCCCCACTGGTTTCATTGGTTCCATTGCCCCCCCCAACCCACAAATTAGGCCCTGCTCATGGAGTACGACCTGAAGTACGACTTGAAATGCCGGAAGAAATTATAAACATTTCAATAAAAGGCCCACGAGAATATTTGATCATGAATTCAAAGGCGGGTTTCTGCTTCTTATGAGCAGACGATAAAGATGCCTCGTCAATTGAAGAAATGTATATGGTCGTATAATTTGGGGGATTTTAATTAATGAAGAGAATTTGCATGCTATTAAAAGAGATATTTATTTAATTTATTTATATAACTATGTGTGTTGGTTGATTAATATTATGATTAAAATATAATTTACGTTAGAATGTCATTTACAACTAGTAGGTTACCCATACATATCACAAAGTCTCATTGACGTACAGAAACATAGTCGTCATCATCATCGTCATCATCATCATCATCATCATCATCATCATCATCATCATCATCATCATCATCATCATCATCATCATCATCATCATCATCATCCATCATCATCATCATCATC
Organism: Whitmania pigra; assembly: GCA_021613335.1. NCBI lineage: Eukaryota > Metazoa > Annelida > Clitellata > Hirudinida > Haemopidae > Whitmania > Whitmania pigra. The sequence continues at coordinate 1,237,183 of JAJTWR010000481.1, forward strand.
ATCATCATCATCATCATCATCATCATCATCATCATCATCATCATCTCATCATCATCATCATCATCATCATCATCATCATCATCATCATCATCATCATCATCATCATCATCATCATCATCATCATCATCATCATCCATCATCATCATCATCATCATCATCATCATCGTCATCGTCATCGTCATCGTCATCATCATCGTCGTCATCATCATCATCATCATCATCATCATCATCGTCATCATCATCATCATCATCATCATCGTCGTCATCGTCATCATCATCATCATCGTCATCGTCATCATCATCAGTCTAACGGCTTTAAAGAATCGAAGTTGTAAACACAATTCTCTTCACAGCCCGGACTACAATGCCATTATTCTCAGAAATCATTCGACGCGCCTCTCACGCTTACTATTACGGCGCTACATAAATGAACCACAATTGCAATTACAGTAACGGTAACAATTACAGTTAAGGGAAACAATTACAGTAATGGTAACAATTACAGTAATGGTTACAATTAAAAAGTAAATTTATATTAAAGTAAAGGAATTCACCGTAAAACGAACGCGGGAGATAAATTTTGTTTTAATAAAATAAAAAAAATACCGCTCCATTTTTTTGATCACACGAAGAAGATTACATCCTCGACTGACTGACGAAGGAATCGAGTTCACGGCGTCGGAGAATAAAGACTTTCAGTTCTCAGGAAACTTTCCCAAAGATGGAGAACAGGACACTTCCGGGAATGGGGTTCTCTCCCTCTCCTTTCCATCCCCCCATCTCCGCCCTTTTAAATCCGCCCTCCAGCCAAGGGGATGTAAGTCGAGGTGAAATTTTAATGACACGAAGGCCAAGTGCACAGCTAATGTCGGACACACTTCACAGACGCACAAAGCGCGCGCGCCACACACAAACACCGTTTTAGTGTTCCGGGTGTGGTCGAGGCCGGCCGCCCGGTCGGCTTCTTTCTTTCCTCCCTCCGTGATGATCACACGGTCGACGTTCGTGACTAAAATGATAAAAGCCCGGGAGAATTGCATTTAATTAAGCGCAGCGAGACGAAAACATTTTCAAACAGGACCGTGCTGGACCACCCCCCCCCCCCCACACACACACACACACACACACACACACAACACACACACACACACACACACACACACACACACACACACACACACTCCCTCCCATACGTATGGGCCCGCGGCCACGTTCCGAGTCGCCTGCTCGCTCAATAACGGCCCCTCTTTGTAATGGATTTCATTAGCTGGTCTGTAGCGGAACTGATAAAGGTAAAGCTTTTCTTGGAGAATTGTAAATGCATCTAATTGCTACCGGCCCGATGGATGATGATGATGATGATGATGCCGACGTTGACGATGACCCTCATTCCGATGTCCATGCGCGGAACAGTAAGGGAGGATTTTTATGGGAGGCATATGAGATTCATAGCCGGAGTGATAACTCACGATGTAGAGGAATACAACTTGAGGGGAGATTCTGTCCCCGATTCGCGTCAACAACAAAGTTCCATTAAATCAAGTGCACTGACCAGGGATGCCATTTCAGCTGTTGTCAGGGGGGTTTGGTGGTGGAGGGTAGAGGGTGGAGTGGCAAGCCTTGCACAAGTTGAAGAGATGATGACTCTTTTTACTTCAAGAGTCCAGGAGTCAGAGGGATGAGGGGGATAAGAGGACAAAGAAGGCTGTTCAAGGCCACCGTCCGTGGTTCGGCCATTGTGCGCTTGGGTCATTTGCGATCAAATTCTCTGGAAACTATTATTTTCCACTTAAAATTCAAACCTTTCTGTCTCCCGGCGTCGTTTTCAAAAGAGCCAGTCCATTGCACTCCATTGCAACGATTAACGATGAAAATATTTCAATATTTTATTTTTTTTTCTTTTTATTTGCTCGATTTCAAATAAATATTTCTGAGGATTAAAAAAAAAATAAAATAAAAATAAATAATTGCTGACGAGGTCGCTGCTAATAATGTGATCCGATCAAGTTAAACGGAAATTCTCTTTTGAAAACTTTAAACTGCCGAAATTGAAACATTTTAAATTTAAATTTAAATTTAAATAATTTCTTGACGTTGTAAAAAAAAAGATGATGTTCTTTCCTTTTTCAATTTTTTATATATTTTTTTTATTTATTACTTTCTTTCTTTGAAAATTGCCGAAAAATATTTCCGGGGATTTGACAACAAAGCTGAAGTTTTGCCAGGTCGCCTGTTCAAGTAGTATGTGTCCCTGTGAATTTCAAATTCTAGACATAAATATTAAATAAATAAATTTTTTTTTAATCTTTATCCTTTATTTCAATAATTTACAACTTTGAACAAAATTATTAGTAGGTGCGCTCCCCCAAATCATCCACTGATTCCACTGTTTGGCCCTTTCTCCTCCCACGCACCCTTAGGGCTTTTGATCGGGCCGGCCCTAGTACCCTAACGAAGGTACGACGGTGTTTTTCGAAATTATTCCATTTGCAATATATTTACATCTCTGCTTGTTCGTCGTCAATGCAACATAATTTCTTAAATATTTCACGGAATTGTTTCTTGTTTTACAATTTATATTTATTTTATTTTTTTCTACAAATAAAAACGGAAATATCAAATTCCTGGCGATCCATCGATGATGGAAAATTGAGTAGAACTGATCCCAATTAAGAGGTGCGAGTTGAGTGCGTTGAATAGTTGACTTTTGGCGCCAAATCTAAATGAGCTTTTATCCGACTGAACTTACTATTGCTATTATCATTCGCATTAATCAAAATTAGTTCTAAATTTAAAATTACGCAACGCTGTTGGTTTCGTAATCGTTGCAATAAATAAAATAAAAGTTACACATGAATGTAAATAGGCAGTAATTCTTCATCGTTAAATCGTACATTCACCGATAAGGCAATTACTCATTTAATAAATTATTACAAATTATTATTATTTATTATTATTATCATCACATATTAATATTATTATTATTATATTATTATTATTATTATTATTATTATTATTATTAATATTATTATTATTATTATTATTATTATTATTATTATTATTATTATTATTATTATTATTATTATTATTATTATTATTATTATTATTATTATTATATTATTATTATTATTATTATTAGTATTATTATTATCATTATCATTATTATTATTATTATTATTATTTATTATTATTATTATTATTATTATTATTTTATTATTATTATTATTATTATTATCATTATCATTATTATTATTATTATTATTGTTATATTATTATTATTATTATTGTTATTATTATTATTATTATTATTATTATCATTATTATTATTATTATGATTACTGTTGTAAAATTGTCGTATTATTGTTGCTTGTACACCATGGAATCCGCTCGTTTCCTGAATGTGTTTGTTTTATGGAAATTAGCATTTTCCAGTTTTCCAGTTAATCCTATCAGACGATTGCCGACACGAATCTGGCTAATGGACGAAAATCTAGGTTGTTCATGGATGCCATCAGCATCCTTACACACCCTGCACAACATTGTTTCCTTCCAGGTTCACATTCTCCTCAACCTCATGTGGTCATAAGAAGTATTCTATTGTGAACGGTTTTCGTTTAAATTTTAAGATTCGTTAAGTGATGCGTAACATTTAAGAAGGTGACACTAGTTAACTGAATGACGCTAATGAGGTTTTTGCTTGTGATGAATGAGGATAAAAATGAACTGAACTTTTGGAAATTAAAGTGGAAAATTGTTAAAATAAATTTTTTTTTAAATAAAAAAACAGTGAAATTTTTTTCTCATAAAAATTTTTTTCAAGAAGCATGCCACAAAATTCCAGTAGACACTCTCGTAATGCAGTGCCAAAAAAAAAGCTGTGAAAAGACTTCATAAAAAAAATTCCTAAATTACAACAGAAGGGTGAGAAAAAAATTCCATCTAAAATTTAGAAGCAGCACTTTTCAACAACACGTTCCAGTTCATTGAACATGAAACACATGTCATGTCGTATATTTCAAACGAACTTGAATTACCTAAACGAATCTGTCCGACGGTCACGGTCGTCATCCATACACCGGCATTTCGCATCCGGCACGGTGTGAAGCCTTGTTCGACCGAGATTTACATTCCACCGTTGCCTTGTTTATGATGCCGGCCATTCAATTCCATCCGAGGGGGTTATAAATTCGTCCCCGAAGAAAGGGCAGAATGGTAATTGTGACTATTTGTAGACCGATTGCTCGCGAGGCTCTTATTCCGTTCGACCAGATTTATCCTCCCCCGGTCATCCGCTCTCATCGGTCTCCCTGGACGAGGGTTTTTCTTGGGGGGTGAGGGTGGGTGTTTTTCTTCTTAACATGAGTAAGGCAATTAAACTGGAGGTTAAAATACGTTTGATGTAATCTAATAATGTTGATGATGATGATGATGATGATGATGATGATGATGATGATGATGATGATGATGATGATGATTATGATGATGATGATGATGATGATGATGATGATGATGATGATGATGATGATGATGATGATGATGATGATGATGATGATGATGATGATGATGATGATGATGATGATGATGATGATGATGATGATGATGCTGCTGCTGATGGCGATGATGATGATACAATAATAAAGAGCAAGAACATACTTTTTTAAGTGCATTCATCACAGTTGAATGAAACACGAAAGACTTATGAATTTCGTTCATTTTATTTATTTCATTTTTTATTATTTTAAATCTCGTAATCAAGGTCTGAAGATTTTGGAAAACTGTTAATTCACAATTAATGTTGAATTAACATTTTATCATTAGCAAGGATAATTGCAAGAAATTCTTCCATTTTGTTTTCTCTACTTTTACGAGCGAAAATTTTACAGTCGTGCAAAGTCCCGCCCTCACGTCGTAAGCATGAAATTTTATGCTCCAATGAATCCCTCGCTTAAGGTTAATCTCAACATCTCTCGAGTTGGATTTAAGGCCCTGATAACTTTCCATCGTTGTCAGCCGTGTTAAAACTTTCATTGTCCAAATTAACATATAGTAAACCATAACCATGGCCCCCCATAAAAGGGTTAGAGACCCGACCATTTACACACCAGCATTAGGGGTACGTGCCCCTGGCTAGCTAGAATGCTAGAGTGGACGTTTAGTTGGGGGAATAAAAAATGACCAGATGACATTCAGACTGTCACATGTAGGGATGTGTGACCTTACAATGCCAAACCTGTGCTCCAAGATTCCCTAGAATTACTCCGGCTAATGTTGTTGTTGTTGTTGTTGTTTTCAAAGAGAATAAAAAACTAAAAAGTAATTTAGATTCTTGAATTTTCAATGGTGTAATTTAATTAAAATAATAATTTAAAAAATAACTTAAATAATAATTTAAATAATAATTTAAATAATAACTTAAACGATAATTTCAAAAATAATTTAAATAATAACTTAAATAATAATTTCAAAAATAATTTAAATAATAACTTAAATAATAATTTAAAAAATAATTTAAATAATAACTTAAATAATAATTTCAAAAATAATTTAAATAATAACTTAAATGATAATTTCAAAAATAATTTAAATAATAATTAAAATAATAATTTAAAAAATAATTTAAATAATAACTTAAATAATAATTTCAAAAATAATTTAAATAATAATTAAAATATTTTAAATATTTTAAAAAATACGAAACTCAGAGCGATATAATATGTTGTAATGTCGCAAATATGCACACACACACACACACACACACACGCGAATTACGCCTGCATCTGAAAACTGTCACACACTTTTTTTTATGATTAATTACCTTGTCGTCGGTAATGTGCTTATTTATTTTTTATTTTTTATTTTTTTTATTTTTATTTATTTTTATTTTTTATTTTATTTTTGTTCTTCCAACCAAAAATTCAAGCAAACTCTAGAAAATGTACGCCGCATGCGTGGGCAAAGTTTTTAGCTGAGCATAAACAAAATTAAAGCAAAATAAAATTAAATTATATTAAAGAATAAATTTAAATTAAATCATAAATTAAATTAAAGCAAAAAGGGGGCAGCATTTTTATTTGCCCAACAAATACACAATCTACTCAAGACCCATAACCTTCACAGACAATATACGCGACCTTGGTGTTCTCATCGATAGTAAACTCACCTTCAAAGCCCATATCAACAACATCACTCATAAAGCCTTTGTCAGAACACGCCTAATCCTCAAATGCTTTCGCTCAAGGGACAAGCGAATATTGACCAGAGCATACTGCACCTACGTTCGGCCAATCCTCGAATATTGCTCCCCGGTCTGGAGCCCCCATAACAAGCAGCTCATAACAAAGATCGAGCGAGTCCAAAGGTTTTTCACAAGGGCCATACCGGGTTTACGAAATCTACCTTATATGAGCAGACTTCAAAAACTCGGACTCAAGACACTGGAACACCGACAGCTCATCCATGATTTATGCCTCATTATGTCACAAAATGTTACACAGCTTCACTCACTGCGTCGTCCCCAAATTCCCCAATTTCCTGTCATCTCGCACTCGTGGCCATACCCTCCGTCTACGCCCTGAAAAATGCTCAACTACTCACAGGCTCCATTTCTTCACCAACCGAATCGCGAAACCCTGGAACTCTCTGCCCCCAGATATTATTAACTCTACAACTCATAGTCGGTTTAAGGCCTGCATTTCCAACACTGACTTGAAGAAATTTCTAAATTTAATTGACCTAAATTTGGTATATGCACTCTATATGTACAGATTATCTGACACTAATTTGTGTTAGCGGTCACTTGTGGTCCTCTTTTTGGTTTCAATAAATAAAATAAATAAAAATAAATTATATTAAAGAATAAATTAAATTAAATCATAAATTAAATTAAAACATAAATTAAAGGCGGGAACAAATTTCTCCTCCGGCGGCCTTATCACGACCGAAGCAAGTTGAATGCAATTTAGAGTGCCTGATGATGATGATGGCAGAGTTTATAATTTTAATTTATTTTATTTTTTATAAGACAAAAACATAAACACATTTTCAAATACGTTGTAGGAAGGATGGACTGAAGATGATGAGAAAGTTGATGAATGCCTCAGATGCTAAGACTGCTGGCGTTTGGACGTGTTTAGGTTATCAAGCTGGGAATGAATGACAGGTCGAACCTCTTTTCGTCTCTGCCTTATTTTATTTATTTATTTATTTTTTATTTTTTTTTCGCTACAATTTTTTGTTGACCACGATAATAAATTATCGTAAAATTGTCTGGGAATTTATCGGCAATTCTTCGCTCGATGAAAACGAAAACGAAAACAAAAATCCCGCCTTCGTTGCTTAAAGAATGCGTAATGTATGAAAACTATTGACCGTCCGTATAGGCGCAATGTAAATCTTTCTCTTGAGTTTAATGACCAGTTCAGTCGATGTAAGGTTTCATGGAAATTCCTTCTTCTGGATTCACTTAAAAGAAGCCACTTCTGAGCCGTTTAGTGTCCGATCATGCACAGTAACTCACCGACATCGAGAACCGTGACTTTTCGAGGAACAGCGGAGAGAAAAATTGCAGCGAATCAGTTACGATTCCATGCTCTCTGCTGCAACAATTCCGTGGAAATTAATGAGGCCGCCATCTTGATGGAGTGAACGACCGGGAGAATGAGTAACTTTAATGATTCCATTTGGTTCAAGTTGAGATTTTAAATGGAAAAGGGGGAGCCAGGAGAAAAGTGCATTTCTCAAGTGGCTTGTAACCGGCTTCCTCGAACGACTGGATCCGAATGGAAATGGCGAATGACGTCCTCATTGGGGAATTTTAAAAAAATTTTTTTTAATTTGTGAATCTCCATCACTGTCTTTTTATTTTATTTTATTTTTTATTTTTTTTTTTGATTGAAAAATAAATGTAATTTGAATTTGAGAAGAGAAATTAATTGGAGATTAATTGAAAAATGTTCTCTCACAATCTGTTGAAGCTCTCACAATCTGTTGCAAAATTCAGGAAGCAAGCGAGGCGATTGGAAGTCCATTTCCAGTAGATGTGATGAAAATTGAGGATCGACGAGAATAGATATATATTTTTTTTGTCCACATATTTTTTTTTTGTGAACAGATTTTTTTGTCCACGCATTTTTGTTTTGTGAACAGATTTTTTTGTCCACGCATTTTTGTTGTTATCTCATTTTCTCATTCATCGACAGTCTGACGAGAGACCACATGCTCCACGCTGCGCTGAAATTAGGCGGGCGAAATTAGGTTCTAATTAGCAACGAGACGAGAAGAATCAATATTAAGCTTTTATTTTGACCGCCTATCCGTGCAAGATTAGCTCGGAAATGATCTCATGAGAAATTGATTTCGAGCGAGAGGTATTTTAAATTGAATCAATCATCTTAAAACTCCACGTTGCCGACGGCAATAAATTATTTCACACGACTCTTGACCTTTTCTGCCCTTCACTGGTGAGGGCTGAGCTTCGTGGTTAAAGCCTTTTGACAGTGGCACTTCTTCGACTGTTGACGGTTGATTTCGTAGCTGAATTTCGTCGTCGGTAATTGCAGTAGGGTACTACGGTACTATGGTGCTACAGTACGTCGTGAGGACGAGAATTTGGGCAAGATGAGTCGTGTCTGTGAAGAGAAGACCGATCGAGATGAGAGGCGGCACAATATTAACTGGAGAGATTGACGAGAGACTTCCAATAACAACAACCCGAATGAGAGATGGGTAGGTGGATGGGTGGGTGGGTGGATGGGTGGATGGATGGGCAGGTGGATGGGTGGGCGGATAGGATGGATAGGGCGGATGGATCGAGCTGGCTAGAATAAATGAAAAGATGAATGAATTACACTAAAAGTAAAGAGAAATTGCCTTCCATTAGCCCCAATATCCGCCTGATGCGAGAAAATAGGAAGGTACGTGTTCTCAATTCCATCGACCTTTTTGATGGTTTCCTGTAAGAAATCCCGAACAGCATTGACAAGCTGTCCACTTTCATCATTCCAGGATCTTGGAAAATGTCTCCTGACCTCCGAATACTTTGATCGATTCGCCGGATTTGAGCACGATAGAAATTTTTTAACGTATTTTTTAAAAAATAGGTAATGATTATTAATGAACCGCGGAGTGATTATCCAAAAGATAATGATGATGATGATGATGATGAAGAAGAGGAAGAGGAGAACGATGAGGAAGAAGGAGAAGGAGGAAGAAGGGTGGCGCCTTTTTAATTTTAAGCGGATTCTCGTGGAAGGTTTTTCGCCTTTCAGATTATAATCTCGGCATTTTGCATTATCATCATAAAAAAAAGACGTCTTTATGTAATTCCTTGCCCTGGATTTTAAAAGGAAATCCGATGATAAATGCCCGTCTGGCAGTTTTCCAATACCTTTTCAGAAGGAAGGATTTGAGACTGAAATGATCGATCATTCCACCCATGCGCAGTGAATTCATTTGTTTCATCAGTCACAAATTTTTACGCACTCACCTTTTAGCTTTTTGCTTCTTGAGCCGTCACGACATATATAGGTGCTCGATTCTTAATGTGACCTGAGCCACCTGAGCCAAATTGAAGTCGAAATTCTGATTGATTTCAACTGCTGCCGAATCTGATGTAGAGAGAGCTGGTACCTACCCGATGATGAGGACGAAGAATGGTGAGGAAACAATCGTCGTAGAACAACGTGGGCAACGAAAAGATTGATTGTGATGAAGAACTAACTGTCTAGTCTCAAGAAGAAGAAAAAAAAGAGGGGAATAGGCCTATTGGGGAGTTGTGGGCACCCTCTCTCAGCTTCTGAATGTGATGCGAGATGTGATGAGATGTTCTCAGGTTTGAAGGAGTTTTTGTTGAATACATTCATCATACACCGAGATTAAAAACAGTTTGTCCAGCTACCAACTAATTTCACGAATTAAGTAAATTAATTAATTAGTAAATATAAAACTCTAGGAGACTTTTAAATTACTTGATTTTGCCGGTAAATCTGTTAAGGCTCGATCTGTCACTCTCTGTGACAAGGGTCCTATGGAATTATGCTCCCAATTAAAAGAACTAAAAACCAACAGCTTTTTATTGTTAGATTATAAATATTATTATTATTATTATTATTATTATTATAAAGCTAAGAAACTCGTGGTTTCAATCAATTCAATCCAAGGTTGGTTGGTTGGTTGATTGAGGTCATGATCTCAATCATTTTGGAGACTCTGATGCTTGGATTGCTTTCACGCTCCGATGCTTTCAATGATGTCGAATCAATGGCGGCAACATAAAAAAAAAGAGAAGAGAAGACTTTTGGTTTATTCCGGGTCACGTGGT
>JAJTWR010000481.1:1255000-1335000 GCA_021613335.1 Whitmania pigra
CTGTCTGGAATAAATTGAAATTACGACGTATTTAAAAATAAATAGGTTTTAAAAGTGGTTTATTTATTTATTTATTATTTATTTCAGAGTCTAGTAATGTTATTAAATATTGTTGTTTAATCAAAAGGATGTCTTGGAAAACGACCAGATAAAGTTGGATAGCATCTTCAAGTTATCTCTCATACAGGACATCATCAGGGTGGAGTCTATACAACGATTCACCAAATTATTCACCTAATTAGCCATTCATCCATCAACCCATCCATCCACCCATCCACCTATCCATCCGCCCACATACCAATCCATCTATCCATCCACTCATGCGCCCACCCATACATCAATCCATCCATCCATCCACTCATGCCCACATGCCCATCCATCTATCCATCCACTCATCAACCCATCCAGCCACTCATTTATCAATCCATTCATCTAACGATCCATCCATTACATCTATCCAGGGCATGTACTACATCCACAACAGCGACCTGAAATCCCACGGCAACCTGAAGAGCTCCAATTGTCTCGTGGACAGCAGATTCGTCCTCAAAATAACAGACTTTGGCATCAAGACGCTCAAGGGCAGAGATGATTCATCATTGACAGAGGAAGATAGCTACTCCTACTACAGATGTTAGTCACCGGATGCTTATCCGTGAGAAGGGGAGGAGGGGATGGTGGACTGAATCAGTAGTGGGATGATGATGATGATGATGATGGTGAAAGTGTCATCGTGATTACGATGATGTCGATGATGACGGTGGTGATGGTATATGGGTTTGAGTGTGTTTTGGTAATTCATCGTGATGGCCCGATTGAGAAGGAAGACAATGACGACGACGATGACGATGACGGCGATGACGATGACGATGACGATGACGACGATGACGACGATGACGACGATGACGACGATGACGATGACGATGATGGTAATGATAGTTATGGTAATGATGATCCGCAGCAAAACTATGGACTGCACCGGAACTTCTCAGGCAGCAGACGCCACCACTCGAGGGAACACAAAAAGGTGGGAAATTCCAGTCATCCGTCATTATCAATCATTATCAACATCATAATCTATAACTGCATGACCAGCCATAATCGTCATCATCATAGTCATCGTAATCATAAAGATTATTATTGATTTTAATATAATTATACAAATGCTTAATATTATCACATAATAATTAATAATGTGTTCATTATTATTGAGTTATGTTTTAAATTTATATTTCTGTGTATTTGCAATAATTTTTAGAATTTTATTTTTTATAACTTTAAAACTTAAAATAATTTCATTTCATTCGCCAGGTGACGTCTACAGTTTTGCCATTATATGCCATGAAATCATCTATCGCAATGGTGTATTTTGGGTTCACGACAGCGATCAATCTCCAAAAGGTTGGTGCAATGGTGATGATTATGATGATGACGACGGCGATGATGACGATGACGATGATGATGATGATGATGATGATGATGATGATGATGATGATGATGATGATGATGATGATGATGATGATGATGACGACGACGATGATGATGATGATGATGATGATGATGATGATGATGATGATGATGATGATGATGATGATGATGATGATGATGATGATGATGATGATGATGATGATGATGATGATGATGATGATGATGATGATGATGATGATGGTGGTGATGATGATGATGATGATGATGATGATGGTGGTGATGATGATGATGATGATGATGATGATGATGATAATAATGACGACGACGACGACGATGAGAACATGAGAATAACTATGATGATGATGATGGTATCTGATGCTGTTGATTGTATATTATATTAAGGATGATATTCAGTTATAGCACGTTTGTTTGCACTTAATTGTTCATTAAAGTTCATTTTTGGTCATAAATTAATTTTATATTGAATGTAACAATTTCTAATCCACCTCGTAGGAATACATAAACCTCCACAAGAAGATACTTTCCCAAGCATTTGTTAATCCTAATTCCAAAGCTTATTTCTTATTCCAAGAATCGCAAAAAAAAAACAAAAACTCTTAAATCTAAAATAAAGGCGCTATATAAATGGCTCAGCGCCTTATAAACGGCCTGGCAGCATTCGGGGCGCCCAATATACGGACAATATATTCCGTTCTTAATGGTCATTTTTATGATTAATGCTTGTGGAGTCATCGCCGAAATTTTGGAATCACGGCACGCGTTCTTAACTTCCATCCATCACACTACGATTCCATTCTTATTTGCTCTGGAACAGTGTTGTTGGGAAGAGGAAGATGAGTACGATGAGGCCAGTAATGATTGTGATGATGATGATGATGACGATGACGATGACGATGGCGACTGTGATGGTGATGACGACATTTAGGGGAAATAATGAAAGCTAATAACATCAGTTAATGATGACTTGGCGATTATAGTGATAGTAATATTAATTATAATAATAATGAATTTATTATAATTATAATATAGTAATAGTATAATAATTGATACAATATTAATAAACTTACTATATTTATAATATTTATGAGCTTAGTTATTCACACTGTAGCGTTGATAATTTAGTCTCTATTGCATTGTGGAGATGATTGTGGCTGATGATGATAATGACGATGACTTAGATGATGACGATGATGATGACGACGATGATGATGATGATGTTACCGCTGGTGAGCTAATGACAAACGGCTAATGGGTTTCTCTCCTTAATCCTTGAGATCAGTAGGAATGAAAAATTTGCTTCGAAATAATCTTGTTCGACGAATTGTTTATTTCAAAATTTTAAAATTCCATTTCCTAGCAAGAAAGCAATTTGTTTAGCAAAAGTTCTTTTTCCTATGAGTTATAATTCATTTGAATATATTGAAACAAATGATATTTAATTTCAGCAACGTCATAATAACTATAATTCCCTATCAAAGTCAAAACTGCTTCTAGTCACAACGTAATAATTAGTTATGGCTCCAAAAAGATTAACCAACTTCTAACTTAACGAAATTATGATTCATTGATTGCCATAACCCTGAATCCAACTCTAACTTTAAGTCTAAAACCTTAGCCATGCATGACTAAAACCCTTCTTTTGGAAATTTCAAAATCTAAATTAATTAATTAGTTAATTATTTTATTAGTTAATAATTGCGTGCTAAATTAATTAATTAGTTAATTAATTAAGATTTTAAGATTAACTATTTAGTTAATTAAGACTTTAAGGTTAATTAGTTAATTGATTAAGATTTAAAGATTAATTTGTTAATTAATTAATCAAAAGATTAATCAAGCCTGCAGACATTTTTTTTTTCATGTCTATTCCTTCATTCAGAGATCCTTGAATTGGTCAAGAGTGGCCAAAGACCCCACACCCGGCCGAGTATAATGGACTCTGAGGATTCAAATTGTTGTGGCGAGGAACTTTTGAACCTCATCAAGAAGTGCTGGTCTGAAGATCCCGGGGACAGATTCGACTTTGGTGCCATAAAAACGGTCCTTAAAAGGATAAACAAGTAAAATAAACTGTTGTCTTAAATTTATTAACATTAACTTTAAATTTATTAATAATACTATTGCATCCATTGATTGATTGGCTAATTGACAGCTTCAATCAGCGTTCCTGAACAACCGCGGCCGTTAATAATAGAGAAAATAAATAATGTAATGTAACAAACAAATCGAAGTAATTCATGTAGATTTCAAATTAATAACACCTAATAAAATGTCTAAATAAATTTTTAATAATAATAACAATAACAACATCAACAACAACAATAATAATAATATTAATTATAATTAAATAATTTAATAATAATAATAATAATATATTATTCAATATATTGTATTATTATATTATTATATATATTGCATAATAATAATAATATAATAATAATAATAATTATATAGAAACATCGCTTTTTGTCTCCCAGGAACTGCGACTCTGGTGGAAATCTTCTGGACAACTTGCTCCTGAGAATGGAACAATATGCAACCAACCTTGAAAGTCTGGTTGAAGAAAGGACAGCAGATTACCTCGAGCAGAAGAGGAGAGCTGAGGACCTGCTGTACATGATGCTACCCAGGTTGGTCGAAAGGTCTATGGTTCGATACCTGCCTTAGGTCATTGGATTTATCCTAAAGTTAACTTGTGATTTTAATAAACGGATAGTGTGGAATATGTCTGATAAACTGTTTAGGCTTTAATCCTGGTAAATTGAGATTATACGTTTCGTTGATGTTATTTTTCTAAAAGTGTTTTTCGTATTCAGTTTTTATATATTTATTTATTTATTTATTTATATATTTATTTATTATTTATTTATTTATTTATTTATTTTATTTAGTATTTATTTATTTATTTATTTATTTATTTATTTATTTATTTATTATTTATTTATTTATTTATTTATTTTTTATTTATTTATTTATTTATTTATTTATTTATTTATTTATTTATTTATTTATTTATTTATTTATTTATTTATTTATTTATTTATTTATTTATTTATTTATTTATTTATTTATTTATTTATTTATTTATTTATTTATGTATTTATTTATTTATTTATTTATTTATTTATTTATTTATTTTATTTAGTTATTTATTTATTTATTTATTTATTATTTATTTATTTATTTATTATTTATTTATTTATTTATTTATTTATTTATTTATTTATTTATTTATTTATTTATTATTTATTTATTTATTATAAATTTATTTAGAATAAAGACATATTATTTTAATACTAACGTTAAGTAACCAAACAAAAATTCCGCTAGCACTATTATTAACAGGATTGGTCAATGAATAATTAGGTCATCCGTTGGTTATCCAATCCCCTTTAAACTAGGTCGGTGGCCATTCAGCTGATGAGGGGGGAATCGGTTGAAGCCGAAAAGTTCGAGAGCGTCACCATCTACTTCAGCGACATTTGCGGCTTCACTGCGCTGTCGGCTGAGAGCACACCCATGCAGGTTAGCCGGCTAGCTAGCCGCTAGCCTATTCGCTGATTTGCTATTGCCGGAGACTGTGAGGGTGAGATGGTGTGGCTGGGAGGAATTCGGTGGGGAGCTGATGACTAAGACTTATGATTAATTTCCAGGTCGTCGACCTACTTAATGACCTCTATACGACTTTCGACAAGATCATCGATCTCTTTGACGTATATAAAGTGGGAATTTTCTGGATTTATTTCTAGTAAATATTTTTACTATTATTATTTATTTATTTTTTAGTGACTATTGAGTTTTTTTTACATTTAAAAATATCGGAGATACAAAAACAGCATTGTCCTTTAAAATGTTATTAGAATATAATTACAATATTATAACAGACCCATTGGACTAGTTTGACACTGTTCAAAGTCCAAAAACAATAACCTTTACTTTACCACACTTAGGTTGAAACCATTGGAGATGCATACATGGTTGTGTCTGGCCTGCCAAAGCCAAATGGTACCACTCATGCCAGAGAGATAGCAAGGATGGCCATCAGCCTCTTGAATGTCGTCAAGACTTTCAAGATCAGACACAGACCCCAGGCTCAACTCAATCTCAGGATAGGGATACACTCTGGTATACTAACAGGGGGGATGTATATCTATATGATGTAGTGTGCAATATGATTTTTAGAAATGCTTTGTACTGTATTGTTAATGGTTTGTATTATAGCTCTATATTTACTGATCAATATTAATTTAGGAAAATTATAAAAAAATAATGTTGTTATAATGTTTATAAGGTCCGGTATGTGCTGGCGTGGTGGGAATGAAAATGCCACGGTACTGCTTATTTGGTGACACGGTCAATACAGCCTCACGGATGGAGTCTAACGGACTACGTTAGTACATAAACACTAATTCAATTTCTGTGATTTTTAACTAACTAAACTAGTTACATAAGTATTGACTGATATAGTATAACTAATTGGATTGTTTTTTGAAGTTGTAGACATTGGAAATTATAAACCGTCAGCATTTTAATACAGCCTACGACAAATGGTGGTTCCATTTATTTAAAAGCCAATTTCAGTCTAAGAGTTTGCCAAATTGCCTTTTTTTTTTAGAATGTTTTGAATGATGGGAATTTTTATGTCTACAGCTCTCAAGGTACACGTGAGTCCGTTCACGAAAATATATTTGGATTCTTATGGAACTTTCGTTCTCGAGTTGAGAGGACCTGTAAACATGAAGGTGGTCTATCAATTTTCTGTTAACCTCTACATTTTACCTTTTCATCTATTACTTTAAAAAATAATGCTTTAATGACCAATTTTTTAAATTATTTGTTCAAGTAATAATAACTTGGAATTTAAAAATATTATTTTCATATTTTATTCCGTCTCCTCAAAGGGCAAAGGTGACATCATAACCTGGTGGCTTTTAGGAGAAAACAACCCCGACTTTCCTGATCTTGCCGTGAAGGCTCCATCGACGTAGCGAAAAATGCTTCGGCGTTTGGATTCCCAAGAATCTTGGTCCTGTTGGAACCTCTCCGTGTCTTTGTGTTTCTGTGTACATATGACATTCGTGGGAGTGTCTGATTATTGAAACAAAAATGAGATAAATCGTCGATCGACTTGCTCTCGTAAAATTCTCAGACGGGAATTTGTGTATAGACCACAACAATGAAACCTGAAGAAATAGGATAAGGGTTAACGTCTGTTAACAAGAAGTGCTTCGACACGGCGGTGAAACGCTGGAGGGGGAAATCAACACTAAGATATCCAAATGTTCCAATAACTTCATTGAAGCTAATAATTATCGTTAAAACCACGTAATAAAACAACATTGAAATAGTGCCGATGTTTTGGGTTTATTAATTCCAGCTGTTTCCATTGAGTGCTGGGCCAGGGACGTAATTTCAGCTTTTTCCAAGGGGGGCAAACCTTAGTAAAATAGGAGGTGATGACTTTTTTTTTGCGTCTAAAGTCAGGGGGGTGCGGCGTTCCCCCTTTGCCCCCACCCCAAATTACGTCCCTGGTGCCGGCAAAAGTTCGTTTAGTCTTTAGACAGTTTCTCGTAAGATGTTAGCTGACGGCAATTTTTTCCAGCAAAAAGGTCTCACGTCTTCGTATAAAACAAGCATCACGATTTAAGATATGTATTTTCAACCTAAATACGATTATTTCCTGATCACATCAACAAGAGTAGGAAAGAGATTATGAGAGAGCATAAGAGTAGTCGTTAAAAACGCTCTTTATTTTTCCAGTAATTTACTTTATTTAACAAAAATAGACAATGTGGTTTTTCAATGAAATAGTCTTAAAGCAATGATTTTTAAAACAAAATTGCTTTGGTTCTTGGAAATATCATATTTACTCCGTGCTAGCCGTAGGGTGTTTTGATGTAATTTTGAGAATTTCGCTGTCCGTTTTTAGCATCTTTAGTATTTCTCGGAAGAAGTTGAAAATCACAATATATTATTTCATTTTATATGCTATTTATAATTCTTGGTCCGATAAGTGATTTCTGGAACAACACATGCTAGTGCAGATGGTGCGTACCTAATAGTAGCAGTGCGAGCTATTAGCTGTAGGTTCAATTTTCGGTTATTAACAGATTTTAAAATAATGTCTGTGATTTCCAACGTCTGGACGATGAAGCTGGGTAAAACCGTTCGAGACGGACGCACACATTTTAATGAGATGCTAAGAAAAAATGAAGCTCCACCCCTAAACAAATTAAACTCCGCCTAAAATGAGTAAAAGTGAATCTTTTATCCGCAATATATATTAAGTCATTTACATAGAAGTCTCTAATAAAGTTTTATTATAATTTTGGAAATACTTGACGTCTGATATTAACGATCGAGTGTTTAAAGTTTACGCTTTGCCTAACCCTATCCTATCCCCTAATCCTAACCCCTAACCCTACCCTATCCCCTAATCCTAACCCCTAACCCTACCCTATCCCCTAATCCTAACCCTACCCTAACCCCTAACCCTACCCTATCCTTTAATCCTAACCCCTAACCCCTAACCCTACCCTAACCCTTGAGCGGATCTATTCGGAGCCTAAAAATGCGGACCGATTTTCCCTAAAAAGAGATATGCCTAAAAATATTACGGATCAAAGATTTACTTTTACTCATTTTAGGCGGAGCTTAATTTGTTTTGGGTGGAGCTTCATTTTTTCTTAGCATCTCATTAAAATGTGTGCGTCCGTCTCGAACGGTTTTACCATGAAGCTGGTGGTTACGGTCATATTACTCTTGCAACTAGCCGGGTAAATGAAAGAAAAAATTTGATTCGGGTTTTATATTTCATGTGCATACGTTTACATTCTCCTTTTAGAGGCCAGTCGTCTGCTTTAAATGATAAATTGGTTGAAGAATTTTCTAAAATGACAGGATATACCTTACTTAACCAAGTATGTTTTTAATTAAATGTTTTGGAGCAAGGACTGATTTGTATCTCAAATTGCATAATTATTTTAACCTTCAGAAATATAAGGAAATTAAGAGTAATAAGACCAGTCCATCAACAAAAAGTCAAAACCTTAGTGAAATATTTATAAAAAGGCTTCAAATTCTCCAGGTTTTGTTATTTTAATTATATTTATGATGAATTTTGAATATTTATGCAGAATTAATGATTAAATAAACATAGCTTTCAATATTTTGACACACTGAGAATATTTTACAATAAAACTTTCTTTCTGTGCTGGTTTTATAGAGCATAAGTTTGCCAAATATAAAAAAAAAGTTCAAATTAAAAACACCTTTTAGTATTTCCGAATATTAAAGGACTCATGTCTTTTCCGTAGAAAACTGTCGAGAAAGTTGAGAGTCGTTTGAAAACGTACGTTCCTCCAGAACTGGTAAGCATCTTCATTTTTAAAAAAAGAGAATGTCTCAAATATAAAATTCCATAAAACTTTTAGCATCGACGAGTCCACCTTTTTTTGAAATCAGTTCAAATGAACTTTTCCACCAGGACGAAGACAGCATCATGTGGGCGAGGAACCTCAGCGAATCCCTCTGCGACCTTCAAGAAAGGGGTTTCTACAAGCAGCCAATATGCCTGAAGAACTCCTCGGTTCACATACCCGTCGACATCTTCAAGGGAGACAAGAACATGCTGAGGAACGTCTCTTGGAGTTCTTTGTTCGACGAGGTGTGGATTCAAAACTTGGCCGTTCACCCAGATCTCCTCTGGCAGTATTTTGGCAGTACCTCGGGCCTGCTCCGGTTTTATCCAGGTAGAAATAGGGTTTTATGAGAAGCAAAATGTAAAGTCTTTCTTATCGTCTCATCTCCTTAAAATGATCGATGCAGATGCGTCGTTGTCGTGGTTTTTAATGTCGCTTCTTCTAACCTAACCCCTTTCGTTTCATTCAGGTACATCTTGGCCATTGAGGTACAAGGACAAGGAGGACGAAGACATTGACCTCTACGATGTCAGGAGGAGGTCGTGGTATGTGAACTTTGAACTTTTCAGTGCTAAGAGTGACGTGATGCTACTTGACTTTCACCATTCCAAGGTTCGTGCAGGGTATGAGCCTTCCAAAGGACATGCTGATCCTGATTGATAGGTTAGTGAATGGTTATGGATTGTGATTGACTACCTGGTCACAGTATATTTGTTCATCCTCTTACTGTCCATCCATCCATTCATCCACTCATTCATCCATACAATCACACATCCATCCATCCACTCATTCATCCATCCATCCATCTTGCAGCAGCGGAAGCTCTCAAGGTCAGGCACTGGCTTTGATGAAGCACATAACGAGATCTCTGCTCGAGACCCTGAACGAAAACGACCAGATAAATATACTCACTGTGAGCATTTGTGGCAATTTGATTGATTGATTGATTGGTTGGTTGGTTGGCTGGTTGGTTGGTTGGTTGATTGGTTGGTCAACTGATTGATCAATTATTGGGATAGGGTTGACAATCGATTCCATCTTCCCTTTATTCATCAGAATTGGTTTACTTAATTATTACACCCACTTTACAGTATAATGTTGTTATTATAATTAGATTTATTTGTTATTGAAAATGTAAATTATATTGTTGTTATAACTAAATTATTATCGTAATATAATACCGTTAACAAGTGCTTAACCTTCAGTTTCCGCAGGACACAAATGAGATGTATCGTCCAGCCTGTTTCTCATCCTTTGTTAAGGCCACATTCAGAAACAAA
Organism: Whitmania pigra; assembly: GCA_021613335.1. Classification (NCBI taxonomy): domain Eukaryota; kingdom Metazoa; phylum Annelida; class Clitellata; order Hirudinida; family Haemopidae; genus Whitmania; species Whitmania pigra. The sequence continues at coordinate 1,265,151 of JAJTWR010000481.1, forward strand.
CAGGTCAGTTGGAATCTACGCTTGTAATTGCAAATGAACATTACAATAATATTTCTTAATTATTGGACAAACTTATTCTAATAAATTCTTCATAATTATGCGAACATTTTTAATAATAATAATATTAATATTGAGTAAACAAATAACTGTTCCTGTTGTCATTGTCGACATTTCCTTGTATAGCTTCACATGCATTAACCACATCCTGAGACTGTCATCATCAGTAACATCATCATCATCACCATCAGTAGCGACATCATCATCATCAGCAACATCATCAACTGCAACATCATTATCACCACATCTATTTCAATAATATCTGCGTCCGTGCAATAAGTGAATCTTGAAAGCAATTGTTTCCTCTTAAGTCGCACCTCGACCAAATTCAAATTCATCCGCAATTCATCAGGTGGCTTTGGACTACACGAAGAAGATCATCTCCACGGGGATTGCCAACTTTTCAAAGGCTCTCGAAGCATCCTTCACTTTCTTTGAGAATGTGAGACGAGAGTTATTATGAGAGTTGATGTTTATCAACTGATTGAATAATGAAAACATTAGTAAGCGTGGCGACTAAATCGATTAATTAATTAGCGCAATAACGTCATCGATCGATTGATGGATCGGCGCAATAATTCCATAAATTAATTACATTAATTAATTAGAATAATAGTAATAGCAACTGATTAAATAATGAAAACACTAGTAACATAGTGACTAAATTGATTATTCAATGAGCACAATAACGTCATCGATTAATTGATTGATGTATCGGCACAATAATTCCATAAATTAATTAGAATAATAACACCATCAATTTTCTAGATCACCTCAAATGCCAGCGAGGGCTTCTCGGGCTCCCACTGCAACCAGATGATCATGCTGCTCACTGATGGGGGCAACGAAAAACCGAGGGAGGTTCTGAGGAAGTACAACAGCTTCAAGAAGGTTTCGTGCAGTAATAAACTAATGGATTAATATGTTAATTAATAATTCATTTGTTAGTAGCGCTTAGCACAATGCGCTTGACAACGCCGATGTCGGTTATTGTCGAATGTCGTCTGCCTGAAACTCGTTCCAATCCTTCACGCATTTTTAAATCAGATTAGGATTTTCACCTACCTGATCGGCCCGATATCCACGGACGCACCGGCCATCAAGTGGATTGCCGAAAAGAGCAGAGGTAAGGATTTTTAGCTTCGTCATCAGTCGGGTTTCAGAAAACTCAGAAGTTACAACGATGCCCCATTGCAAGCAATTTATCAATCCCCGTTGGTTTCTTGTTTACAGGGAAATTTTATCAGATACCCTCCATTGTCGCCATACGATCAGAAACTCAGGCAAGCGTTCTTTATATTATTTATTAATGTTTAATGTAGGATTTCTAAACGAATTAATGTAAATTGTGAGTTGCTTTGATAATTTTTTTTATTTAAAGCTAATATTTAACTTTAAGTTAAACTAATATTAAATTGAACATTTTCAATATTTAAAACTTGAACTTGGGAACAACAAAAGACAACTTGAAATATTCTCCAGTCAGATTTAACATTAGAACATTGAAAACAACAAATATATAGACAGAAATTTATGTAAATTTAGTCGATAAATAGGCAATAAGTTTAAAATTTAAAATATTGTTCGCATAAAATTAAGCAATTCGCTTTAAAGCATCCAGAACATTTCATCTTTCAGGATTACATCAGGTTCCTCTCAGAGTCGAAAGCCAACGAGAAGAACGCTCTCACGTGGACCAGTGCCGGCTTGGACTACCTGGTTGGTTACCATGGAGCTTTAGTATTGGCGAGGCTGTTAAGATGATGAGGATGCTGATGATGATTGTGATGATGATGATGATGATGATTGTTATTAATATTCATTGTTTATCCTTCAGAATGATGAACTGGTGGTCTCCGTAACTGCGCCACTTTTCAACAAATCTTCGGAGGGAAAGGCAGGAAGATTGCTTCTTTTAATGAACTTTAAGAATCCAAATTTCGAAAGTTGGTTTTTTTAAGAAAACCAAAAATTATGGCATAATTTATCAAACTTATTCTAATAATAGTAATTCTACAAGTAGTAATGGTGTAACTCTTATGATATATCAATGCCCCTGATATCGGTGCTATGAACGTATAATAAATTAATTATCATTGTTATTATTTTTATCAATGACGAGATACTGCTGTACTACTGGTCAAGCGTATGAAATAATAATAATTACATTAACAATAGTGAATACATTAAGAATAAATAATCAGTATAATTAATATTGAATAATATGATGCAATACGTCCAACATCTTCCGACCACAACAGACCAATAAAACCATCCTCGGTGTCCTTGGAATCGACCTTCCAGCCAGACAGTTCGTCAACTCTTTGCCCTATGAGGTGGACGTCGAAGCGATTACTTTTTTTTAATAATAATAATAATAATAATAATAATAGTAATAATAATAACAATAATATTAATAATACTTTTATTTACATTAGTTATAGTATCAGTAGAAAGTATTGAACTTATTATTTTAATTTATTCGTGTTTAAATTACCACGAAATGATTTAACTTCAAACCGTTCACCAGCTCGGAGAGTACGGCTACTTCTTCATCATCAACTCGCAGGGCTACGTGCTCTACCATCCTCGTCTCCTCGACATGGTAGTGTCCATTTAGTGAAATTTAATCGAATTATTATTATTATTATTATTTGACTGATGTTCATAATAATAATAATAATAGTGATTAATTTTCAAACTATCGACAAACAGAGAGAAGAATTTTTGAATGTGGACATCCTTGATTTGGAAACAGACGTCAACATGGAAGAGGTGAGCTTTCAAATCTGTTCAATTCTCAATGCTTAGAATTATTTTTCTAATTAAAATAATCATAAAAACTATAAAAATAAATTAAATAATTGCCTTTAAATTGTTGATTATTTTTCTTTTCTCTTTAAAATGAAATTTTTCTGGATTATTACAAATACTGCTGAGATGGTGGTGATGACGGTTATGATTACGACGACGGCAATGATTATTAGTTGACGATTAGACTTGTATTTGAGTGCTTTCATCCGACGGACCTTCCTCAGATTCGCAGGAAGATGATTGACGGAGAGAAGGGAGAGTTGAGCGTCGACGACTACGACGACATGCTCGACGAACATCACGTCAACGTCAAGAGGAGGACTTACCGCTACGAGCCCGTCCAAGGAACGGAGTTCAGGTAGGCGTTCGACCCCATTCTTATAATCTCTTAGTATTATTACTAATAATCTTATTATTATTATACTCCGAAAGATTTTAAATTTTTAAAGAGTTTTTCACTTTTAGTCATTAATTTCAAGATATAATGATGATGGTGATGATGATGACATTAATATTATTTATGAGTTTGTAATATTGAATTATCTCTGACACTCGTCAAAATAATGTTGGTTACCGAATATTGGTTAATAAATATTGGTTAATAAATATTGGTTAACAAATACTTGTCCAGTCTTTGTGTGGTGCTCTACGACGAGGTAAAGGAAGGTGTGAAGGAGACAAAGATAACGGGATCCGTTGACTGTAAGAACCGCCATTGATACAAAATTGTAAACTGATTATTTTTATTATAATTATTATTATTATTTTTAATCTACTATTAATAATTATTCCAACAAGCTTTTGTAATGCAATGAACCTTCACAATGTAATAATCTGTTCTCCCCAGCTGAGATCTTCTTCACCATCCATGACACGGACGTCATACTTGATGATAGGTAATGACTTGACTCAATTTTTCGTTCTTTAAGGTTTCATGACCTTCTGAGATGCAGGAATGTGAAAAGACGATTATTCAATTAATTAATATAAATATACTAATGATTATTAAATAATAATAATAGTGGTTGATATTTATAATAATAACCATTAAGTTAATATTTGTGATACTAATTATTAAACTAGTAATAATTATAATTAATTAATCAATTTCAGCAAGTACTGTACTGATGAGGAGGACGAGGAAGAGGGAAACACAACAGAAATCGAGAGATTCTCAGAACGAATCACAAAGTTCAAATGTAAGTCGACCTTTTGTTGCAAATTAATTAACCGGTTATCACCCATTAAGTACTTAACTATCAATGAATAATAATCAATTAATACTGAATTAAAACACTAATTGATTGTAATGCTCTTTAATTAAATTACGAAAAGTTAACTTAACGACATCGGTTAAATCGACGTCTGCTTCCAATCGCTCAGGTGACGTGGACAAGTTGAAGGGACTCATCTTCGACATCCTACAGACCAATTCCACTGGAAACTTGTGGATCCGTCAAGAGGAGTTTGTTCTTAATTTAAATAAAATTAAATTTTATTATTGCAATGTTTTTAAAATTTACTTAACTACTTATACTTAACTACTGTTCTCAATTTATTATTTGTTACCAGATTTTATTAATTTTTTTCATTTATTTAACTACTTATTTTGCTTTAACCTAAAATCATGGAGGTTATCATCATCGTCATCATCATCATCACCTCTTTACAGAGAGGGACCTGGCATTGTGGTAAAGTTCATAGAGACTTCGAACATGTTCAGATTGTATCCACAAAAGTAAACTTTGACAGAATTTAATTACAAATCACTAATTTACAGCAATTCAATTTAATTGATGTCCTTTGTTTTTGTTTTTATGATAACTAGCTCAATGATTGCTATATTTTTAAATAAAATTAAATGCATATTCAAAAATGTGCAAATATCATTTCCTGCATTGCCATCGATGTCGTCATTATTTCCAGTTCATCGGAATATTTGTTGCCGAAGTATCTGAACTTCAAGGAGAGAATTTCCAAATCTCAGCAGTGGTTTGTCGCCGTCTACGATAAAGGTTTTCATTCTTCCTTTTGCATTCCGTCATTCTCAGCAATAATTTACATAATTTATGTATTACATTATTCATTTACCATTACTCATTTCTAAGGGGTTATGAATTCCTATTTATATTTTAATTTTATTACATAAGGACCTGACTTGCTTAACTGAAATTATAAGATGATATGAGAATCTTATTAGCATATCAGTTTTGCCTAGCCTAACCTTTGGCTTTCTATTTTTAGAAATGATGGTCGACAACGAGACAGCCGTAATACTCCTGATTGCACACAGAATCACCAACGGAAATCTCACTATGGCAGGTCAGTTGTGCATCGTTAATAATCGTGAATAATATTAACTAACATTGATTGGTAATAATCATTATTCAAGTAAATAAATTACGTAATAAAATAAATTTCCCTCTTTCACATCCTGATGAGGATATCACAGATATGCGCGCTTATACGTCCGAATGCGCAATATAAAATATTGAATAAATTGATTAAATGATAATTCGTATAATAAATTTCTAAATTGTTTGTTTCATCCAGTCATCGGAGGTCTCGTTCTCGAGCAATGGCTTCAAAACAACATCTTCGGAGAGGAACTCGTCGAGCCCGACAACAAGACGGACACCATTTCTTACCTGCTCGACGACGGGGGGATCATCATCAGCACCAATCTCTACCCGGTCCATTCGACGCATTACGTGAGCGTCGAATTGTTGATGATGCGGCTTTGCTCGCATTTTAGATGGTCTTAAGGTGCGATCCCGGTTGTTTGGTTGTTTACAGGTCGGACAGTTCTTCGGTAAGGATTTCATCGAAGGTGAAGCGATGAAGCACATGATAAACCGGAGCATTTATAAGATGTTAGTGATTCACCTGGAAAAAACATTAATTGTAATTTTATTTCATTTACTTAGCACCATGTGATAATAATTTTTAAAAAACATTTATTATTATCATTAATATTATTGTTATTAATATTATTAATATCATTATTATTATTATGCCTGTGTCCATCGCGTAGTGCATAACTGGGTCACGTGTGTTGCGCATTACATTGTAAAACTCGTCACATTTCCAGGCACCGTTCGACCGGATACCTCGCCAACTGTCGAGACCTGGAACTCGTGGGCTTTTCTCCGAGGATCGAGTCGTTCGTGGTGTGTTGAAACTGTTGAAATTATATTTTACTTTATTTTTATTTGAAATTTTATTAAATTAATTTGGTAAATTGCGTTCGGCAATCGTAAGTCCATTAGTTATTTTGTGAAAGCATTTCGTATTTAAAGTACTTTGTTAAGTATTTAAATTTAAAAATTGAAGTTTTTACGAATAAAAAACGTGAATCACAAAATATTAATTTTGTTTGTTTTGTTTCAGCCCTTCGTGGATCTTTTCTCGCCTAAGTGGTGGCTGTCTGTTTTTGTGACCCAACTCTCATGGTATGTGACCTTTTGACCCTCGTTTTATCCCTCGAATCATCGGGCTAATTTCTCCATCCCCTACATCATCGGCCTCTTCGTAATTGTTTACAAATGGTGAAACTATCAAAAGCTTTTCATTTTGTTTTCAGGCTGACTTCAGTGTTTCAAGTCTTGATGAGGTATTTTTGTTTAAATTCAAATTTTTTAATTAATTAACTAAATTAAACGATTGCGATACTACGTCACTCATTCATTGGTTACTGAATAATATACTAAAAGTAACGGAAAATTACGTATTGGGTTACCATTGTTATTATTATCAGCATCATCATCATCATTATTATTATTATTATAATCATCATCATCGTCATCATCATTCTTACTGTAACTATTATCTGTTAGGCTACGGTCGGTGTTTTTAAATTTGCTAATAACTAATTTGAATGCGTGGTTGTCATTGCAGCTTCCTCGAGACTTTGGTCACTGGAGAGGGTAAGTTGAAAAGATTTTGCTCTTTTGGCGATCCTTCGAAGGACGTTCCACGTTCAGAGTTATTGGCTTTTGCTTAAATTTTATGCAGAACAACATCTAAAATGATATTAAAATTAATATTAAATCTAATTTAAAAAATGTCTCCTCCGAATAAATCTTTGAATCCGTCAATATTTATTATATATTTATTACATTTATTAATGATTACGAATACGACAATAACGTCATTTTTGCCCGTCTGAAGTCTTCTTCGGGAAGTTCGAGATCCCGAAGGAAAGCGAATATTGCGCCAAGGAGTTTTTCAAGTACACGTTCGCTGATAAGTCGCAAGAGGAGCATTCGCACACTTTCGACTGCGGAAACTGTACCAAGTGAGTGTCGATCTGATTTTATGGATTCAATTTTGAGTCCTCGTTTCTGTCACGACTAATGTTTTGATCAGATTAATAATGATAATAATATTAATAATAATAATAAATTACTTTTGGAATTATAATATTAATAATAATAAATTTCTTTTGGAATTATTTTATTTGGTTGATATTACCAGTCATTTACAAAATCATAATTAGAATTCCCATAATTCCACAAAATATTCAATAGCTGGATAATTAAATATAAAATCATTATTATAGTATTATTTTTTTTTTATTGTTATGATTATTTTTTTGAACATGAAATGTTCCAGATCGTACACCACGGAAATGTTGAAAGATCTGAACGCCATCTTGGTGAAGGTGACGAGCGAAGAGAGTTGCAAATGTCCCGAAAGTTCGGAACCTCTCAAGTTTCATCCTCAACCAAATATCCTTTATATATAATTATAAATAATTGATAAAATTATTAATAAAAAATTAAGAGTAATAAACTAGAAAGAATTCATGTTAATTCTTTAAGTAATTTGAAATTTTAAGTCTTGCAAAGAATTCAGTTTTAATTTTTAAAATTGATTCTTAAACAATTTTTTCTTCAACTTTTTTCAATCATGAAATTATATGTTTATGGATTGTATAATTTTTAATCTTAAACATTGTTATTCCCTAACCAATTTCTCCCTGAACATCTGAACGAGACCCATTTGAGATCATCATTTTACAGGAAGTACGTTCCGTGTCAACCGTACTTTAGCGAGGTGAGTCTGAAGCCGTGATGATGGCGACGCGATTTTGCATGGATGATGGTAAAATTGCTTTCATTTGTCGATTCAGAAGGAAGAGTCGTACAGTTTCGGCGTCCGATGTTTGCTTTCTCCGGAGCTTCTCGCGACACTGGTGCTAATTCATCATTTGTTCGGTCGTGTCGATCTAGTCTGAGCTGCCCGATTCTAACATCCTATCTTTGGTGCGTCTTGCAACAGCTTGCAAGTCATCATCTAACACAAGTGCTCTTGATGGACGATCGTGTCGTGATGTTTTTTTCTTTCATTTTTTAATTTTCTTCTCTCCGTCGTGAAGTTCAAAAACTTTTATCGATTTATTTTTATGTATTTATCTTCTGCTACTTTTACTAGTTACTGTGGTTACATCTGAGTTATGAATGTTTTTTCATCGTCTTTTAGTCAGTTTAAGGATTGGCATTTATTTACATTTTGGAATTTCGTCTTGCAAATATTTTGATCACGTACTTCCCATTTTTAAGCGCGTCTTCAGGTGAAGAGTATTTACAACCCTGAGTATTGATCATGAGTCTCCCTATTTCTAGTCTTAAATTATTATTTATTTATTTATTTATTGGTGTGGCTTTGTTCGTTGTCTGTTCAATTGTTCGTTGAATTGAATTAAGTTGAATTCGTTTTTTCGACAAATAAATGGTGAAACGCGAATGGCAAACGAGCTTACTTTACGATCCAGAAATTTATTTTCAATCGAAATGAGAGAGGCCAGGAAAAAACGAATGCCTCCGCGAAACAATGCAGGTCGTAAGTTTAAGAAAAACAAAGTTAGAGGTCGCGTTTTTTTTTCTACACAGATTCATTCCTCTATACAGATCAAAAGTGGTGTATAGTGGAAATTGTGTTATTCAAATCGTCGTCAAAATCCTCGTCATAGTACATGTTCGAAGGATGGCGAATTTTTCTCGAGGGTTCCTGGCTACACAGGGGCCTGTAATCGAGGACATCTTGGGGATAGTAGGGATATCTCTCGTGGGGCATGAAGTTATGGAAAGGGTCGAGGAAATAACTGCGAGAGCTGGTCCTGCAGTGGGAGAAATCCGGGGCGTAGAATCCGGGCTGGTAGGATTGCCCGGGAGGTTGGCAAGAATAGGAGTCGCAATAGCATGCCTTACTCGTATACAATGGCGTACTCGTTGGCATAGGTAAAAAGGCACTTCGCATGGAAGACTGCTGGTTGTAATGACAGTTCTGCTGGTATCGTTCGTACGATTCCGGACGTTCATTCCAGAGTTCTTGCTCGAGACAACTGGAAAGAGGCCTGTCGAACCGATTGTTGCGATTGTATGGATGGAGGTCGTTGCGCATTTTCTCGCTCAAAAGATTGTCGATCATCTTGTGGCTCGACGGCCGGCAGTTTTTCTCGACCGCCTTAGACTCTTTCTTCTGTTTGCTTTTGAAAATGTTCAAACCCTTGAAGATGTTTCTGAACTTTTTCTTCCCCTGCTCAGAAGAATCGCTCGAGTCTTTGGACTTCGACTTGACACCTTGGACTTTCTCACGACTGAACGCAGTGCAAGTTTTTACCTCTGCCGTCATGTTCTCGACCGAAGTGTACTTTTTCAGAGCCTCCTTCAACAGCCCGCACGTCCTCGTATTGATCTGAGGCGTCTTGACTACGGTGGTGTTAGTCTGGCTGACCAAGGACTCAGCAGATAGAGCCTTTTTCAAGGTTATCTGGGTGTCGTTGTGCTCTTGAGCGATCGATCTTGCGGGCCTGATTGGATTGTGGAGGCCGGTTCTTTGGTCGAATTGATTCTTCCTTTTCTCTGACATGCTCTGCCTCCCCGGTGCTGTTCTCGAGAACATGGGAGCCGAATCCGGATGGATGGGACTTAGATTTGAACTCACCATCGTGAGATCCAAGTCTTCTCTTTCTTCATTGTCTTCTTTTTTGTCGCCATTTGTTTCGATCCTATGTAATTTAAGTAATCACAGAAATCAATTGTGATATAATTCTGAAATCTTAATTATCGACTTAATGTCATAATTATCTATTTATTATATATGTAACCTCAAAATAACTGAACAGATATTTTCTTTACCTATGCTCTTTTACAGACGAATATTTCTTCTTGGCCGATGGGGGTCTGCTACCGCAAACAGCCTCTTTTGTGGTCCCTTCCTTCGGGTAAGGTTTGTCCTTTGAGACCTGATTGAATCTCGGTGTCCTCTCTTGGTCATTCTAGAGTTGAAAAAAAAGAATTGTAAAAAAAATGTGAAATATATTTGACAAGGAGAACAAGATTGAAATTCTGTTGTGAAAACTAACTGAATAAACCGGGTGGGTCAAAGCCATACTGAGGTCCTTGAAACGTTCGATGACGAAGGAGATGGTCTGTGGGGATGGCCCGTCCAATTGCATGGCATCTTTCAACACCTCCCGCGCTTCCGAATTCGACAGACCGGCTAGAGATTCTCCATTGGCTTCGACGATTCTGTCGTCCACTTGCAATCTGCCGTCTCTTGCGGCAGCTCCATCCGGATGAATGGTCTTCACGAAGAGTCCCAAATCCGAACTCGCGCCATTTTCTTCTTGCTTTGTTTTCCCTCTGACGCTCATACCTATCCCTATGTCTCCCTCGAGACTGATGATCAAGTATTCAACAGACCTGTCCTCGTAGGTTATTCTCTGGCCGTCCATGGCGCTTCTATTCTCGTCAGAAGTCCTCTCTATCAACAACTCGACCATTCCACCGAGTTTTATGCTTCTAAGGTAGGCGACAACCTCGTCATGTCCTTTCTTCGATACGTCCATGCCGTTCACGCTGAGCAGTTTGTCGCCAGGTTGTAGTCTCCCATCGGCTATGGCAGCCCCCTGTGGCAGAATGTGTTTTATGTAAATGGGGCAATTCCGACCGATTGGAACGTCTCTTGTGGTGATGCTGAAACCCAGACCGTAGCAACCTGGAATAGAAAGGTTTTGGTAGTTACATTTTACGATGGTTAACCAGTGGTCGACTTTTAGTGACAAACTCGTAGATCATCGCAGATTCGAAACCTTTGTTGAGCTGAATGTTCATCTTCCTGGCTGTTCTGAGGAAGCCGACGCGCTTCGGAGTTACCTCGTTCTTTGCCTGAGTTCTCGGAGTCATCGGAGTGGAACAAGCATCGGCGGCGCTGGCCATCGATCTGCCCTCTTGCGATGCCTCTTGCCTCTGTAGCTGGCTTTGGTTGATCTTCGAACACGTGCTCGGCACGTTTCTCTGGGTCTTGAAGGGCTGTGAGCTTGTCGGTCGAGGAGCTGGTGTGGAAAAAGGACCAGATGGTAATGAAACTCCGGCCTTGCCGAAAGATGGACGAGGCAATCTGGATTTTAAGGGTGTGTTCGTCTGTTCAGAATCTTTGGCGGGAGTTGAGGTGACTGGAACGGATCTATACCTGGTCGATGGAGAGTTTTCTGCTTTGGTGGCGTAGTACACGGGGACGTTGAAGGGTACGACGCGCAGAGTCAGTTTGTCGGAGTTCAAGGCTTCTTTGAGAATGTTTTGTGCTCTGAAATGATTTTGATAAAACGAGTTGCGACATCGTTTGATAGTTAAAATGTCTTGTCGGCTGTGATGATGAAGATAGATGTGATGATGTGCGTTATTAAATGCTTAGGAGGATAAAGATTTTGATTTGATTTGATTTGATTTTAGTCCAAAATCTCTGAGCGATAAAACTTCAGTCTCAATGATGACAGTCGTGCGATGGTTGAACAACTTTCCAACAACTTTCAATCGCAACTCACAAAATGAAGTCGACTCCGTTGAGACATTTTCCGTTTATTTCGACGATTTTGTCCATTTCTCGTATCCGCCCATCCCTGGCAATTCTACCGAGAGTGTCTACGCTGTGGACCAACAAGCCACTGCTCCTGTTAAGATGATTTATTTATTTATTTATTTATTGAACAAAATGTGTATTGCATTTTTATTAAATCTTTATTTTACTTATAAATTCGGAATTGAACGTGAACAAATCTCTGGCAGGTAGTATAAATCGAGTAACAAATCAAAATAAAAATGCTGCACAAAAGTGAAAACAAGTTTGTAAGTCAAAAAGATCAAAACTTACTTTCCGGAGGATCATAATCAGGAACGACATGGATTCCAAGCGATTCTCCATCGTTCGCCAACTCCACCAGCTTCCACTTCGACCTGGAAAAAGAAGGTGGAATTATAATAATGACTTTATAATATGAGGATGACGATGATGATTATGATGCTATATTGTGGTGGTGGTGGTGGTGGTGTGGTGGTGATGATGATGATGATGATGATGATGATGATGATGATGATGATGATGATGATGATGATGATGATGATGATGATGATGATGATGATGATGATGATGATGATGATGATGATGATGATGATGATGATGATGATGATGATGATGATGATGATGATGATGATGATGATGATGATGATGATGATGATGATGATGTGATGATGATGATGATGATGATGATGATGATGATGATGATGATGATGATATGATGATGATGATGATGATGATGATGATGATGATGATGATGATGATGATGAGATGATGATGATGATGATGATGATGATGATGATGATGATGATGATGATGATGATGATGACGATGACGACGATGACGATGACGATGACGTGACGATGACGATGACGATGACGATGACGATGACGATGACGATGACGATGACGACGATGACGATGACGATGACGATGACGATGACGATGACGATGACGATGACGATGACGATGACGAGACGATGACGATGACGATGACGATGACGATGACGATGACGATGACGATGACGATGACGATGATGAAGACGACGACGACAATGATGGATTAATGGAGATATGTTTGATGAATGAAAATGTCAAAATCTCACTGGTACTTGTCGTTGTGAGGTTCGTTTGGGTCTGGAAAGTTGGAAGAACCAACGGGATCAGTCCTGGTGGAGTCCTGAAGGAACAAATAACCATCATTTCAAAGATAAATAAATGAAAAATTAAATTAAATTGAAAAACAAATTTTTTAATAGAAACCATTTATTTTAAGCACCAACTAAATTTTGGAAAAAGCCAACGAAAATGTCCACGAAAAGCATAAACCCAGCCAACAAGAAATCCCCCCTCGGGGAATTTTCCCCCAACTGAGATAACAAACAACCAACAGGTACCTCATCGCCGTTTCTAAGATGGCGACCGTCCAATTCCTGATTCTTGCTCCCCCTGAAAACAGACCTCCTGGTACTCAAGTTCCTCGCGAAACCCAAGGGTGGCAAAGAGGTGACGGCCTTAACAGGGTTCTCGATGCTCCCATACTTCCTTCTAGGAACGCTCTCGAACTTTTTGATGGACAGGATCGTGTCGTCCTGACTGAAGTTTTCGTCGAAGCTTTCGTTGTTGTTGTTGTTGATGCTGTTGGCCGGATCTCTCGCCAGTGCTGGCTCGGAGGCTTGCCTCAACATCCTGCTGTCTGAAAACAACAAGAAAAAAAAAGTGTTTTTGAAATTGATTCCAGCAGAGCTGAAATGGAAGGATTGTGATTACCACTGATTGCGGTAATGATGGATGGATGGATGGATGGATGGATGGATGGATGGATGGATGGATGGATGGAAGGATTAAAAAATTCGAAAAAAAATGAACCGTTCATGAGATGCATCAGTTGCTTGGTAATGTCTGGACTGGCTGTGCCGATGGAACTGGCGCTTGTTCCGTCGCCTCTGCTGAGTCTGACCACGCTACCGCCTTCCTCTTCGAAACTTGCAAATACCTTTCGATGAAAAATCATCAATCATGGACATGGCGACATTTTACTCGATTTTAACAAAGTCATCGATAAAAAAAACAACATCGCTTTTAATCACCTTAGTTTACGCTAATTGTGGTAATCTATTAATAATAACAACACATCCACGCTAATTATGCTAATCTATTAACACCAGCACATCCCTATTATCTCAACGAAATCGTTAGACGATGCTTACGTGTTCGCGATCGTCGATGACGTCAAAGACTCTGTCGTCCAGATCCAAGATTGCCCCAGATGAAGATTTCAAATGATGCACAACAACCAGGTACTCATTCGGCTGATTGAAAAGGTGTCGGAAATCAAATTGTTTGTTGTTGTTGTTATTTTGACCACTTTCTAATCATTTAATCCGCCCCTACTGGCGTCCAACAACAACGGCAACAAAAACAACCAAAACAACAGCAACATCAACCTTCTATAGTGCCTGCACTTTCCTACTACGGGATAATTTGAGCACTCACAAAATATAAGAATAAATAAATTGTAAATTGTAATCGTAACAAGCAACAACAATAATAGTGCTTAATAGTGACACTGACCTTTATTTATTTATTTATTTGATTAAAGTCCGTTGCATAACTGGGATGATTTGGACTTAGTGACACTCACCTTTCCGATCGCCTTTTTATAGCGAGCAACGGCTAATTCCAGTAGTCCACTAACTGGCAGATCTTGGCCACAGCATGGAACCAAAACGCCAACGTCATCGAAGAAAACGGTCACTTTCATCGTGCGAGTCATGACTCGACCAAAACCAGACTCGCAAATAACCGGCTAGCCGAAAAATCCTCAGTCGACTCGCTGAACTCGAATCACGTGCGCGAAAAAATCGAAAACGATTGCAACGCTCCTACAACAACTCTTCGGTCCTTCGGTGGAAGTGCGAATTCAAAAATGTCATTCTCCTCTGCTATCCTCGTGAGAACATTCGAATTTCGCGGGTCTCGAGAGCTCCTTTCACAGTGCACCTGCCGCCGGCGTACAATGGATAAACTAGCAGCGAAGAGAACAACACGCAAGCTCACGTAACGATCACGAGAGAGGCACAAGAGCGCACGAAGAGACGGACGTGCGCACACGACAGGTCGAGCTCAGGAATTCGGATTACAATAGAGCAGATGTTCGCGGACACCTGCCTTTTACAGAGGAGGAATGTGGATACGCTTTAAAAAGAAATACTCACAACTACTACCATTTTATTCGTTGCAGATCTCAAGCAAAACAACAACTTTGTACAACCTTGTTACTGTTGTTGTTGCTGTTACTACTACTACTACGACTACCTGATGCAACTACCTGCCCACACTAGAGGACAACAACAATAGCAATAGAACGACCTGAGAAATTGTTGAGTTTCAAGGATGGGAAACGAAAAGATTTCTTTAAAACGTGATTTGTTAATGTTCAACTTCATTCACTCGTTGTTGTTTGCATACATACAATCATTCATTCATTCACATATACACATATTAATTCATTCAATCATTCATTCAACTACCCATTCATTTACATATATATGTATATTAATTCGTACAATCATTCATTCACATATATATATATATATATATATATATAATGATTGATATATAATGATTGATTGATATATATATATATATATATATATGTATGTATATATATTAATTCATTCAATCATTCATTCAATTAACCCATTCATTCACATACATATATATTAATTCATTCAATCAATCAATCAATCAATCATTAATTCATTCGTTCGTGCATTCCTCGAGACTCTTCGGATATACACGTACATGTACATGACGTAATGTGACGTAATCGTGTGGTTGCAGTGGTTGACAAGCGGCGACGGTACTGGTGACGGATTTTGGCGAGTGACGAAGAAATGGTGAAATTGATTCCAGGGGCTTCAGTCAAAATGACAGCCACGTGTCAGAACTCTTCTGGGGCTGAAGATAAAAAAAGATTTTTTTTTGTTAAATTGAACTTTGAGAGCTATTTTTCTTTACACCATAATAATATTCTATGATGAATTATAATGCAAATTCTAATGATAATAATAATAAAAATCGTTACCAGCAACAATAATAACAATAACATTAATTCACTATAATCATTATCATCATCATCATCATCATCATCACTAGCATTCGCTGTCACTGCTTTTGTACTCACAATGCTTCCTAGCTGGAAACTTTCCAAGACCACTGACAGTTCCTCCACTGTGTACTGGTTGATTGCCTGGAATCCGTCGAGGTTTCGATCGAGTTTCTTGGCACAACTGAGGCAGAACGTTCGTCGTTGCTTGTCGACAGTGCTGAGGAACAAGGTGTTGAATATCTCCACCTGTATTGGTTGTCAAACGGGTGCAAGAGTAATGATAATGTTTTGGCATGTTGTTTGAAAAATATTTAATCGTAATGTCGTATTAATGGATATATAAACCTGTAGCATAGTATATGTTATATAATATATAATATAATAGCATATATATATGTTATACATTTGCATTTAACAAATGCAAATCTTTATAAATATTGTGTGTCAATTTCCTGGGGTATCAATTTTCAAGTGCAAACACTCGCACAGTCACAAACTCACAGCTACAATGCCATTGTAGCCCCAATGACTCATTCAGCACGGAACAATGACAATGGAATGTCCAACTCTCTCCCTCACATGCCTAAACGCAAACACAAAAGGTATGCAAATGTGTGTGTGTGTGAGCAAACAAGCCACACGTGTGATTCATACCAGTGTAATCCAGCATAACGACAAAACAAACACAGACCCTCATTATCCTAGCAGAAGTAACAATGAATGTGAAACTGGTTTGGATATCAATTGCAAACAATGTTTATATTTCCCAACACTTTCACTTCATTTTAGTAGTGCAAATGCTAACTTTTATTATTATTTATGCTGCTCATTACATCATCACAAGCTGTAAGAGTCGTAAAGTTAACATCATTAATAATGATTCATTATTACTAATTTTATTATCAACATCGGCTTTTCAAGGGAGCTTATAAGGCTGAATTCCTAGTTTCTGATTGGTCAAAAGAAACCAAGCTATCCTGGATGAATAGCAAGCACATTTCATCTCCAAACATCGATGGCAAACATCTAAATCCTCATCACAAACATCAGACAATCCAACAATCAAACAAAAGAATATACAAAGAAACACCTACAAAGGATATTAGTATTACAATGGATTAGCATCACACCAGCCATTACATTGAAATGTATGGACCCCATTGTTTAAAAATAACAGCTTATTTATATAGCGCATCCCTAAGCCACTATCCCACTGTTTTTTGCCACTATGAGATGGATTAAATATTAAGGATATGACTGGCCTATAAACCATGTTCAATGCGTAAACATGCACACAAACCATAGACACATACAGTTTTGGTTCACTGTATACATGTATGGCCCACACACAAGCTCACAAGAACACATGAATGGTCAATGATCGACCAACCAACCGACCTCACAGTTGTAGCAGTAACAGGCAGGGTCGCTGTCGATCCTGGGCTGATGGACCACCTGGATGTGAGCACCTTGGAGGGCCTTCATCGTGGCCTGACAGGTGGCCAGGGACTGATGGAGGACTCTCCTCAACAGTTCAAACAGCTTCAGTGGAAGATGGAAATATGGATGACTTGGACAAAGGTCATTATCATCATCATCATCGTCATCATCATCATCGTCATCATCATCATCGTCATCATCATCATCGTCATCATCATCATCATCATCATCATCATCATCATCATCATCATCATCATCATCATCATCATATCATCATCATCATCATCATCCTCATCATCATCATCATCATCATCATCATCATCATCATCATCATCATCGTCATCATCATCGTTATCATCATCATCATCGTCATCATCATCATCATCAACTTCATCATCACCACCACTATCTATGATTATAGGTTATGATCATTGACTTTTATAAAAGGTTGTTATCCAGATGTCCACTGTTCATCGTCATCAGCATCATCACCACCACCATATTTACCTGTATGTCGGTGATCCTGATGTTCCTGGCAAGGTTCCAGGAGAGATGTATCATGGGGACGAGGGACTTGTAGTTCTCGACCTTGTTGAACTCGTACAGGTTCATGGCCAGTTGGTACTGCTTCCATGTTGGTGGTCCAACGTTCCATGCAATGTTGTTGCACCAGCCCTGCGCGTGGTTATGATGATGATGATGTTGATAATGATGATGACGACGACGACGACGACGACAACGACGATGATGATGAAAAGAATGGTTGATAGATTAATAATATCAAGAACAGTAGTAGTAAAGACTATCACAACAATAAATAAAGCATAACAATTATAACTAGTCTATCACATTTGAACCATCAGAATGTTAATCTCAAAGGTGATTGGCAAATTGCTTGCAAAATTGATTGATTGCCAAATTATCTCAAACTGGACAAAATCCGACCGGCCATGGCTTACCCAACCAGGACTATGACATATTGAGGTCACTTACGATGGATTGAACCCAGTGGATGGTGCCCGGCCCTAGCCACACCAAGTCCCCGGGCTTCTGGACGAATCTGTAGACAGGGATGTTGTTCTCCTGAAGGTCAGTCAGGTTGGGCCACCATGATCCCTTGAGATAGTTGACCTGGTTTCTGTGGTAGTCATTGGTTAGATTTGTCATGAAGTTGTTGGTGATAGGATGATTGGAAATTGTATTTTATTATATTGTTATAGCATGATGCATTATTATATATATATATATATATATGTATGTATTACAAATTAAAAATAAAACATTATATATTATGAATAAATTACATATTTACTTAGCATGCTTAATAAACCAGAATATTAATGATCTTGATGATGATGACGACGACGACGATTGATGATGATGATGATGATAAACAAATGTTCAAATATGAAGATGAAGGGCTGACTTTTGGCAGAGCCTGTACAGTACGCCCCAGTAGTGCTCGGGGACTGCAAACCATTCACAATCGCCGGGTCCAATGTTGATGTTGACGCCTGAGAAGTTGTTGTTTTCCTGGTGACCTGAATGTTTAAAAGTAAACAAAGGTTATGACTGATCACGATTAAGCTGATGATATAATCATTATAAATAAAAGAGTTGTTAAGTTATTATTATTATTATTATTATTAATGTAATATTATAAAGTCATCAATATAATATTACTTACAATATTATAATTAATCATCCATATAATATCAATTATAATATTATAATTAGTCATTAATATCCATCACCTGGAGTCCTAGATCCAGGTACCTTCATGTACAACTGGACGGTGTTGACCCCGAGCACGTTGTGACCCACATGGCAGAGGATGTTGCTTGCTGACACCACCTGGAAAATCAATGCAGGTAAAAATCAGAAATTGAATATTTAATTGAATATAATGGTTCGTGCGACACATTGAATGGGCTACTGAACGAGCGAATGAAAAATTAAACAGGTGAAGACTAAAAGGTAGCACGCATGGCTGACAGGGTTACGACGAATTAGCGCGATCAAAAGTTTTCTTTATTATTGTTATTGTTATGCATTAACGATTATAATAAATAAAAGTTAGCAATATAATAAGTAATAGTTAGCAATATAATGAGTAGTAGTTGGCAATATAATAAGTAATAGTTAACAACATAATGAGTTGGTAATGGTTGGTAATGTAATAAGCAATAGTTAGCAAAATAATGAGTAATAGTTGGTAATTTAATAAGTAATAGTTGGTTAATAATAATAATACAGCAAATGTCTTAAGTACCCTCGTGAACACAGGCAACTTGATCAACTCCTGGAGTTGATTCCTCCACTTGTTCTCGTCCGAGAGATCCACGTTCGTGCCGAACTTTATCGTCATCATCTTCTTCCTACTGATTATGATGATGATAATTATTTTTTGTAATAATTATTGAATCAATTGATTAATTTTATTTTTAGCTTTTACTGAGATTCATCAATAACGATGATGATGACGTCGTCGTTAAATCAATCAAAGTTAGATTATGGACATAGCCCTTTGTCATAAAACTTATTAGCAAATAATATAATACTAATAATTATTAATTATGAACTTAGTCATTGGTCATAAAACTTATAACCAAGTAATATAGTACTATTAATTATCAATTAAAATTACAGACTGTTCATAAATCCGTAAAAAAGTACCAAATAATGAATTACTATTAATGATTAATTAATTAATTAAAATTATCACGAGCACAGTCATCGATTGATCTTTACCTCTTGTTGAGCGAGGAGTTCGAATCTGTGTCGGAATCCTTGCCCTTCCACAAGCCCTTCGACTTTTCATCTTCCTCCTGAAAAAGAGACCACCAAGGTGGTCATCATCATCATCACCATCACCAACATCATTACCATAACCATAGTAATACTGTTATCATATTCATCACTACCAAAATCATAATCACCACCAACTTCATTTACCATCATCATAATCACCATCACCAACAACAATAGCATCATCACCATCACCATCATCACCAACATCATTACCATAATAATAACAAATACTGTTATCACATTCATTACTACCAAAATCATAATCACCACCAACTTCATTTACCATCATCATAATCATCATCACCAACATCATCATCATCATCATCACCTTCAGAGACTCCTGGAAAGAGGCAGCCTGGTACTGTGCAAACCTGGCGATGTTGGTGACCGACCGACTGCTCTCGCACCTCCACACCCTGTTGCCGTTGTTGTCGTAATTCTCGTCGGGGGCTTGGAGCTTCTGGGTCCTCACCTCGACCTTGTGATCGGGGTTCAACTCCACGAGGGTCTTCGTCGAGAAAAGACCGAGGTCTGGAGGGAGCGTCGAGAGAATGGAATAAATAAATAAATAGTTACGACGACGACAATGTAACATTTAATACTACCTTATAATATTACTTTCAAGAATTATGTAATAATTTCAAAAATAAAATTGAGTTGTTATTATTGGTGATGATGATGACGATGCTGATGATGATGATGACACCAGGATATATATGTTCTAAATGTTCGAGGCAATAATATAATGTCATTCTTAGCAATGATAAAGATGATGATAATGATGATAACGACGACGACCATACCGGGACATTTAATCTCCAAAAGTTCATACCCAATTTGAGAATGCCGGCAAGTCCCCTGATGATGCAGACGGGTTGAGACATGCAGAAGTGCTGCAGTTCCATGGAGAAGACGTCCTTCTTGTTGTCCAGCTTGTTGCATGCAAAGAGTTCAAAGGTTATTGGTACTTATTGCTAACTTCTATTCTATTAAATAGGTAGGGTCGAGTAAATAGGTCAAGTAAAGGTTTGATTTTGTGACCTACATAGATGCTTGGAACTGCTGGATTCAATTTGTCCTGGGACAACAGCGGAGGAGGAGGAGGGGGTGAAGGAGGTCGACCACCTGTTAAGACCATCATCATCATCACCATCATCATAATCATCATCATCATAATCATAACCATCCTTATTATCATCAACGCTACCACTACCACCACCATCATCATCATTTTAATTGCCATCATAATCACTGCGACCATTGCCAACCTTACTGACATCAATAAATTGTAATTAACAAATCCAAACCAACATCAATATTACTAATGATTATGGAAATGTACGAGTGCATAATATAATAATAACAATGTTAATGAATTGCATTCACATGAAACGATGATGACGACGACGACAATGATGATGATGATGTTGACGATGATGATATTGACGATGACGATGATGATGATGACGATGATGACGATGACGATGACGACGTTGACGACGATGATGATGACGATGATGATGATTATGATGATGACAGGAGGCAACTTTCACCTCTGAATGCCGAAGACTTGAGCCCATCATCTTCCTGCTTGACCGAAGCGTTCTGAAAGAATTTGCAAAGCAATCATTATCATCATTGTCTTGAGCGGTCAAAAAAATTTGTCATATGAATTTAATTGGATTGTTATTTTAAAAATATTATCATTATCATCATCATCATGTTAAAGATCAAACAATCACCTTTAATAGAATTTAACTGAATTAATATTAAAAAAGAAATCATCATCATCATCAAGTGGAAGGTCAAAAAATCGAGAGCGTTCGCCAAAAAACCACCTTGCAGAGGTCAGAAATGTGCAGGGACTTGTTGCTTGTCCTCGGGTCGCCGTCTCCGAAAACCCGGTTCTCTTGTTGTTGGTGTTGAAGTTGTTGTTGTTCGTTTCCAGTCGAACTGCATTCATCCTGCATGGAAAGACAGTTGGAAGATTATTTAAAATGCTTGAATCCTCTTCCTCACTACTATCACTGCCAATACCATCATTATCATCACCCCCATCATCATCATCCTCATTATCACCATCAACATCTCTGATACCATCATTATCAGGAGCATCACCTACCTGGGTCTTAATCTTCATCTTCTTCATGGCCGGTTCGTCGAGCATGTGCACAGAGGAGGTATTTTGGGCAGTCGAAGACGAAGGGTGGTTCAAACCCATCTCTGCATTCCTGTTCTGCTGTTATGGCAATAATTTTGTTATTATAATTATTATTATTATTACTATTATTATTATTATTATTATTACTATTATTATTATTATTATTATTGCTATTATTATTGTTACTATTATTATTATTACTATTATTATTATTATTATTATTATTACTATTATTATTTTTACTAGCATCGTCACCATCTAATTCAATTCCTATTGAAGATATATTGGCGTTCAAAGTGGCATTCACGCATGAAACGATTGTTAAAAGATCACATTCACAATCAAGAATTCTATCGTCTATCGTCGACGAGAGAGAGAGAGAGTTGTCAACAAACACGACGCACAGAAACAACTCAAACGTTCGACCTGTTGTGCTCCCTGCCTCGAGGTCAACTCTGCAGGTATCGGAAGGGTCCAGGCTTCTTCTATGCTGGGCAGACTCTTTGGCCTGAGTCATGAATAAGCATGAGATTCATGAATATGTATGAGAATCGTGAATATGCATCAATGTTGAGAATAAGAATGAGGTTCATGAATACGTATGAGAGTCATGAATATGCATCAATGTTGAGAATAAGGATGAGGGTCATGAATATGCAATGACACCATGAACAAGAATGAGAGTCAAGAATATGTGCTTGTGTACTTCAAGGGGATTACCATAATTAATGCACTCTGTATTCACAATTACACGTGCAATCTTCACAAGACAAGCAACAACAACAACAATATGCTTCAACAACAACGACGACAAGAACAACCCACTTGTTGAGAAGGAAGTGAGTTGGAATGTTGCTGAGATGGTGCTGTAAGAGCTTCACCCTATTGGTCAGATTCGGGGGAATGTCCGAAGCTATAAATAAAACACCAATCACGTCTTGAAAGATGACGAGCATCTATGCTCGATTTTTATGGAAAAGATGCATACCTTATGCAGAAATAAATGGATTTTAAAATTTAAAAAACAAAAACAATACAAATTTTTAACATCAGATAAAAACATCTACAAAAACTATTCAAAAATCTGTAAAAGAAAATGGCAAAACCAACGAGTGACACAAAATTCACGCACGAAACCATCATCATTCAGCGCAGCTTCGCGAATCCTCTTTATTCTTACGTTTCGAGGTGTTGATGGCGTTCGCGTAGCAGATGAGGGCGTCATGGAGCTGGTTGCACGACTCGTAGAGGAGACCGAGGTCGTTCCAGGCCGCACTGTGTGACCGGTCGAGTTGAACTGCGCAGATGTAAGCCTGCAGTGCATCCATGTGCTGGTTCTGCTGCTGGTACAGTACTCTGGTGGAAAGTAAGGCATGTGGAAAGCCATGATGATGATGATGATGATGATGATGATGGTGGAGGTGATGATGATGGCAAGGTAGATAGAACTATTATGATGAAGGTAAAGGCACTGACGATTAATCCCGGTAGTTCAAGCGCCCGAACAACCAACCCTATCGAACAATCAACCCTATCGAACAATCAACCCTATCGAACACCAACCCTATCGAACAACCAACCCTATCGAACAACCAACCCTATCGAACAACCAACCCTATCGAACACCAAGTGTCGGCGCTGGCCTCGCTCTTGTCGATGGAATGTCGGTAGGAGACAAAAGCATCGTGGACTTTGCCCAAACTTGACAAGCACCTGTGGAAATTTTGAGAAGGCATTTTTTATGCGAGCGAGCGATTTGTAAGATCATGGATGACAATTGTTGCAGATGAATCATTCTGAGCAATTTTGTGTTTGTTATAGAAATAAAGGTTAGTTAAAAAGCAACCGATGAGTCATTCTGAGCAATTGGTTCTTGTTATAAAAATAACAGTTAGTTAAAAAGCAGCTGGTAGTGACAACCAATTGATCTATTTTTAACTAACCTAAGGTATAAACTTTTTCACAAAGGCCATTACAATAATAATCGATAGACAACGACAATTCACCGGTAAAATTTGGATCTGTCATAGCCCAATAAAATTTATGAGCATCGAGGCTTCAATATAACCATCATCACCACCACAACCATCATCATCAGCACCAAAATCATCATTATCATCACCAACAAAGTCACCAGCACCACGACAATCATCATCATCATCATCATCATCATCATCATCACCAAGATCATCATCATCATCATCATCATCACCAAGATCATCATCATCATCCTGACAAACCTCCCGAGGAAGTACCACGTTTGACCGGACGTTGGTTCGAGTTCGATCGATCTCCTAAGGATGTTCACGGCCATCGTCTCCCTGCTCGTTGCATCACCAAGACTCTCGACGCAGTGATACATCCAACCTGGAGTAAACAAGACGTCATTGGAGACGATTAAACCTTCCATGTCGTCTGCAAGTCGTGACATTTGCAGAACATTTCATGCAATTATTATTATTATTATTATTATTATCATTATCATTATTATTAGTATTAGCATCAGCACTATCATCATCATAATTGATATTATAACCTCTTACTGCTGGTTTTGGGTCAGAGCAAACCAACATTCAATACATCAGTCGATAACGTCAACGTGCGATAATAGCCAATTATTAATCTTAATTGATTGTAGTCTCAAAGTTCATCCGTAACAAACTTATTAACCCATCTGCTTGAGAATGTTTGCCTTCAACGGGTTTTGAACCTGCGGATCCTCGGTCAACTTCTCGTACAATTCCTTGGCCAACTTGTAGTTTTCCTGAGACATGCAGAGGACAATTCAATACCAGCTTCAATACAATTCAAGCCATTGGCACCGACGACACAAAGGCAAAATCAATCGTAACATAATAATTCAAAAGCAACATCAATCATGACTCGTGACGTAAGTCAATCGATGACATAATGACAACCCCGTCAAACTAAAACAGATCATCTAAACAGTGTAACCGAGGTGAACGTGGCAGCATTATGTTGTTCATATTTTCGTTGCTCTAACACACATAATAATATCACATTATTACCAATTCTTAATCTCAGGTTTATTACTAATGCCCATAATAACATCATATTACCACTAATTCTTCACATTATTTTTACCATTAATGCACATAATAGCATGACATTATTAATAATTCTCAACCAAAATGAAATTTCATAGTTGCATTTAGTAGCACCTGTCCTGACCAACCTGCAGTTGATAAACGTGAGCCATCGAGAACTGAACTGAAAAAGATAATTCAACAGATGCAAAAGAAGTCGACGCTTGAATAAAAAGCATTTAATTCATAAAAAGACATTTAATTCATAAAAATACATTTAATTTACAAAAAGCATTTCATTGCAGCAGCAACGGAGATTGAAATACAAGATTTAAAATACTCACTCTCGTGCTTCGAGAGAGAACAGACGTTGGTGTCGTGAAGGGCCAAACCAAAATGCTGAGGACGAAATGCATTCACGTTGTGAGGATTAATTATCTCAAATAAATCTTAATCTCCTTATCTAATTGACGCAATTGCGGGTAAACGAAATAAATTTTAACTAGTTAAAACGTTTTATCTTAACATATCAAATATTCAACAAAATAGGTCTAAACAGCCAATGATTCATATCTTATAATTCCATGCATCACAAACAACATTATCTAATTAATAAACATTCACAATTACACAGCCAGGACATCAGAACCAATTTACTTAATATTCAAACAAATTTGCATAATCACATTCAATTGGTTTTTTGTAATAAAGGATTTTTTAAGATAAAAGAAATCAAAAAAAAAAAGTTATCTCCTCCCCACCTTGAGACTGGACTCGTAGTCCGACGAAATCTTGAACATCAAACCGAGTCGCACGTTCGCTTCCACGCATCTCGTGTGATCGGGATTCAAATATATGAAGTGCTGGAATGCCCTCACTGCCCTATTGGTCGATCAAAATAGATTACTGTTAATGCAATTATATGCTAAATACATCGATGCCTCATTGGACGAAACATTTCAAAACTACATTCAAACGACCAATTGAAAGCTTTGAAATGAAAGTAGGCCATCCCGATGCCG
Source organism: Whitmania pigra (assembly GCA_021613335.1). Taxonomy (NCBI): domain Eukaryota; kingdom Metazoa; phylum Annelida; class Clitellata; order Hirudinida; family Haemopidae; genus Whitmania; species Whitmania pigra. Next base: position 1,291,475 of record JAJTWR010000481.1, read on the forward strand.
TAGAGGAAGGATGCGTTCTGAAATCGGAAATATTACTGTTGTTATTAAATATTTCAAAAAGCAGAATATTCATCTTGTATGCCTCATTATTAAATAATATTTTTTATTTAAATTGCCAGCCTACCTTCCAATGATCTTTATTGAGTGAGAAATACTTCTGATAAGCAGAAAGAGCTGAAACAGAAAATCAATTCACAAAAAATGCCTCAAAATGTAAGAAGCATCAAGAAGAAATGTTGAAAATTAATCAGTCTGTCATTCATTTAACACAACAACAGTTTAAAACAACAATAATTTATAGTCATAAACACTCCAAGTAATCAATTGTAAATGTAGAATTAATACTTAATTTCTGTTGAAATATACATTCTTCCATGACTCACAAAATTTGAAAATGCAAATATAACGACAAAAAACAAATAATCTTGTTTTATTTAAAAATAGGCTACAACCTCATCACATAAAATTTGTTTTCTAAACATAACATGCATCCCAGAGATTCAGAGTAAATAAACATGAACTTAAAATTTGTTTCAAACATCAAACACCTTTGGGGTAATTTTCTGTGAGTAAATTCAGATGACCCAATGCACAATAAATGAGAGCATCATTGGAGTGATCCTTGTCTACATTGTCATCTATTTTTACCTTTTCTTCCAAGCTATCTATAGCCTGTGGATATTATTATTATTGTTACAAATAAATATCTGTTCAATGTTCAATACACAATCGCATTGACGAACAGATTCACCTTCATAAGGAGAGAATGTTTGCCATATCCTGCATCTAGATTGCTGTCTAGAAAACCATACTGAAAACTAACAGTCAATGAAATCATGAGAAATGCGATCTATGATGAGTAAATCAACATAGTCAGCGAATAGCTAAGCCCAACCTGTCGCACTTCTGCAATATCTTCTGCTCTTCAATAGAAAAATCGTCAAAAAGTGTCATCATAACTTAATCTTCGGCTAGAGAACAACCATAGGTACTTAAAAACGATTATCAGCAATCAGCAGCTATTTTCGCTCGCTCTCGTTGTGTATTGTTGTCAAAGCGCCTTCTATTAACTTGTCTATGCTCAGCTTCAGTGTCAAAATTTGTTGCCAAGATGAATGAGCTGCTAGAGATTGTCTTGGCTCTTTTCCAAAGTATCTTTTACGTTTTGGAGGGAATCTTCTTCTTTTTTGTTCCTAGACATAAGAAACAAATTAAAGGACAAATAGTTTTGGTCACTGGATCAGGTATAGTTATCTAGTTATTAATTGTTAATTAGCATCCGTTTCAGACCATCCATGTTTGATTTTGAGGACCTCTTTTTGTATGCGTTTGCGTTCCTGGAGAAAAAGGCGTATCATTGTAATTTTCAGGGTCTGGTATTGGGAAGTTGCTTGCTCTCAGATTTGCCAAGCTCGGTGGAATACTGGTGTTGGTGGACATTAACGAATCAGGAAATGAAAAGACTGCCTCTGAAATAAGAAAGCTTGGTGTTCGCTGCTACACTATAAAATGCGATCTGTCTAAGAAGGATCAAATCAAAGAGACTGTGGACAGGGTTTGTAAATTGTGGCTAATTGAATGAGGATTATTATAAAACTAATATTTCTCGTAATGGTAATGTTTTTAAAGGTGAAGAAAGAAGTTGGTGACGTGGATATACTTGTGAACAATGCAGGAATTGTATCTGGAAAGTCCCTGCTGGAATTGACTGATGAACAGATTGAAAAAACATTTGAAGTCAATGTTATGGCTCATTTTTGGGTAAGATGAGTACTTTTAAACTTTTAATGAGACACAAAATTACCACTTTACTTATTCTTATTAAAAAAAACTTAAAGAAACACTCTAAACTTCTCAGCTTGTCAGGGGCTTTTTACCATCCATGTTGAGTCGAAACCAAGGACACATTGTGAACGTCGTTAGCGTTGCAGGGTTTTTTTCTCTAAACAAACTGTCGGACTATTGTTCGAGCAAATTCGCAGCCCTCGGATTCAACGAAGCCGTGGTAGAGGAATTAAGAGCCAACAAGAAAACTGGAGTGAAAGTGACTTGCATCTGTCCTTATTTCATCAATACTGGCATGTTTGACGGTGTCTCGCTCAAGTATAATCATTAAATAATGTTTACTTTAAGAAATCAGTTTTCTACTTCCACGTTTATTTATCCAGATTCACTTGGATCCTGCCTATGCTCGAGCCTGAATACGTGGCAGACAAAGCGATGGAGGCCATTTTAACTAATAAGAAGCTCATCATGCTTCCCAAGATCATGTATTTTCTTCCGATCATCAAAACGTAACCATCTTTCACTGCGTTTTGTTTCAGTTCAATCCATCCATTTTGTTGACGTCACCTTGTTTTGTCTTCTCTGCAGTATCTTCCCACCAAAGGTGATCGAGCTCATGTTCAAAGTCTTGCAAGTGGAAAAAGACATGGACACTTTCAAGGGAAGATCCAAGTAATGATGGAGACTTCTATATATATGGAGTATAGTCGTGGATCATTGCATAATCAGATGACAAGAATTTATTAACGCCTTATTATATATACAAATGTATGCATTGCTTCTAATATCACCAACACTTGTTATGATTGTTTAGACATGGCAGTATTCTGGTCGCATACCATTTTAATGATTGGCATTGTTTTGTGGGGACTATCTACTGATTTACTTTTTAACAAATTGTTTTCTTTGCTTGGAAACATTCATTCAATTTATCAAATAAATCGGGAAGAAATGCCGTGACGTTTTTGCAATGACTTTTATCCACAATGTCTGGTAATTCACCAAATGCGCAAACCTTGATTTAACAATCAATAGTTTGTATGGTTAGCTTTGGCTAGTCCTCGAGAGTTGCATTAATGAAATGATTTGATAAAGTACTTGAGCGCGGTTAGTATTGTTTCCTGATAAGCTTTCAGAGGAATAATTGTAAGATAACTCAAGACTCAATGAAGTTCATCCAAAGTTCACCGACGAAGAATGAGCCGGTTAAACAGACGTTTGAACCATCGAAAAAAATTGTGCTTGTCCAAAGTCCATTTCACTAAGTGCCTTTATTTTTAACAAGCGTTTATATTAATTTTTGCTCAGCTCATTATTTTTTATTTACAATAAGGAATTTACATAACCAATTTTATCAGTTTCAAGTCAATATCATGTCTGACACGCAAAGGATTTAAATTTATTACGCACCATTATTATTTATTATGGCTATTAATCGCCAAGATTAAATTGCAATGCAGATAATAATCAGATAAAATTTATTGTAGTATTTTATTTTATTTCCATACCAAAATTTTATGGAAAAAACAGCGAAGTACATCAGACTAAAAATTCTGTGGTTGATTTGAAATTGTTTTGCGTTTGCCAGCGTCGGTTTTGTTTGGTCATGTTTCCCTATTTAATTAGTAGTCTGAAGAAAGCTCGCAAGAGTAAGACAGAGAAAAAGAGAGGTTTGGCTACTGATTGCCTCATCGAGGATGTGGAAGAAACGATACTCAGGTTTTGGAAGGGTGAGGTTACTGATTCGGTCAGACTGCTGGATAAAATTATTCCAAAAGTAGCAAAGTACAAGAGGGGAGGTGTAGCAGGCACACCCTACAATCAGTCGGGGTTCATTTTACCCATGATCAAACCTAGTGCCGTGGAAGAGCAGCTCCAAAAAGAGAGGTATGATATTTGGCTAGCCAGGGGTCAAAAGACTTTTGAGTCAATTGAATCATGGGGTTAAAATCTTTTGATATTGTCGAAAGCCGCCATAACTTTTTTATAAATGTAAAAACCATTTGAAGATTTTCGTAAAACTCTTCTCGTTGTTACCCTCAAAAAGGACCAAATGTTTTGCCTTTCCTTAATTAAATTTGGTAGTTTTTTTTTACTTCATCCTGCTCTTTCTGAAGAGCCTCATGACCTCTGGTCTAGGTTGAAATAAAAACAGGGGCCCCATTTCAGCTTTTTCCAGGGGTAAGTACATTTGAGCAGCTTGAGGAGATAACTTTTTTTCCTGCCTCCCCCAAGTGACGTCCCTAAGTAAAACAGCATATTTTGGTTTTAATTCTCCGGACAGAACGAAGGAATTCAACTTGGAGACACTTCTGCAAGAATTACTGACGGAAGGCTATCACATGGTCTTCGAGGAAGTTTACAACTTGATTCAAATGGACCTCGTCGAGAGAAAAGAGTACGAGTTGGTCTATGGCGCATTGAAGACCAAACCACTCCAAGATCAATTAGATACCATCCAATTCATTGTTAAGTTCTTGAAGGACGCTGAAACTGCAAAAAATAATGGTACTTATTGTAATCCTTAAAATTTTAGTTTGTTGACACCTTTATTAATTATGAATCCGTTTATCGATATTTTATCAAACATTTACCAGACGATTTTGGGCTTCTCTTTACGTGTCACTTGAATCTAGCCAAAACGTTTGCCGAACAACAGAGCCCACTGGCAACAAGGTTCTTTAACTTGTGCCTAGAAATTGCAAGCGAATATCCGTGCGATGAAGATGGAAGATCTTTGGCTCTTAGCAATCTCCATATCGGGTTGTTTGCCATGTCTAACGGTACTCCTTTATGTTATGCAGATTCGATGTCGAAACTTTGGATTTTAGCCTTTGTTTTATCTTCCAGATAACTCGGAATCCGCCTTTCACCATTTGATGTACGTCTACGAATTTACTAAAGGTAAAAGTCTAGTGGGTGAAAACCGCAACTTGTTCAATGTTACAACAGAAAACTTGGTAGCGGTGTGTTTGAACATCGGCAAAATAAAACGAACTTTCAATCAGTTCGCAGAGAGTGAAGAGTTCCTCAACAAAGCATTCAAATTTGCACGAGAGAGTAGGCAGGACAATCGTTTGAATCATTCTGAATGATAAAACACATATATGTTGGAGGTTTATTTCGGCTAATGCAGCATCAAATGCCATTTTCAGATGAGAGCATGCCTTTGATCATCGATGCCATGTACAATCTCGGTACCTTTTCCATGGTCAGAAAAAAGTACAAGCAGGCCTTAGAGGTCGGTTAGCCATAAAAAGTGTTGGATTACCTTTGTTCTAACATTTATTATATATAAACCATATCTTGATTCAAATTACTTCAACGTTTAAAGTACCTGACGGATTGTTTCGCTATGTGTGAAGAATCGGCTGATTGGCAAAAGATGGGTACCGTGTGCCAAGCGATCGGAGCGGTCTACTTCAGGTCGTATAATGGAGGGATTTATAGTTGAGCGTAATGCGCGGAGCTGTCGGTGTGGTGATTTTATATCAATTTCTATTAATTGTAGACTAGACGATCTTGAAAAAGCCAAGGAATATTATGCAAAATTCGTCGAAGTTTCGGACGGAGCAGAGGATAAAACAATACTTACCGACTCCTACATGCAGACTGGACTTGCCTTTAACAATGCTGTACTTTAAGTATTGACTCACTTAAATATTGATGTGTTAGAATGATTAATATGCCATATTTCACCAGGGCCATTACGATATGGGAGTAGAGTATACATTGAAAGCGTTCCAGTCCGTAAAAGAAAATCCGGTTGGCCAGCCTTTGTTATATTTTATTATTTTTTTATTAGATTTAAAATCAACTAATCAATTAAGGAAAACCAAGAATTGAGGAGCTACGACATGAAAGCCAGAAGTCTTCTGGGTATCTCGAAAGCCCACAACAATTTGCCTGTCCTACTGTCATTTGTTATCAGATCCACTAGTAATAAGGAAAACTTGCTCAACTGGAAAGAGTTCAGAATACTTGAACCTGTATATCCCAAAGCAAAACCCAGCATTTTATATCAAGGTGATATCGGAAGGATCATCACTCTCTTAATCAAGGACGTCATTTGGGGGCGGGCAGGATGGGGACTACCCCCTCTTTAGACAAGACGCAAGAAGGTCATCTCGTGTTTTACGAGGGCCTGTTCTTCCTAAGAAAAAGGTCATCTCAAGTTGTGCGAGGGTTCCCCCAACCTGGAAAAAGCTGGAATGACGTCCTTGTTTGTAATACCATGTTTGATCGGAAAAGATTACATTTCATTTTACTATTTGATCTTTTCAGTTGTACAAAAGCTTCGCAGGGAGCTGTTCCTTCGAAAAAAGTGGGGAAAGACGCACGAGACAAGTTCTTTCTTCAGTGCATAGTTCCCAATCGCCTTCGAAGATAAAACGCGGAATGTTGAAACATTTTAGATTTCGTGCAAAAACAGAAAAAAAACGACAAACGGGGAATGTAATTAGATGTGGTATGGATTCTTCTGAGATAGAGTTTTCTGAATGACAAACGTAGATAGATGAGTTCAAATCAGTAAGTGGTGTTCTTAAGTAAGATTGTTTTGCTGTTACGCTTTGGTGAACTTGATGAATTACTTGTACTGTATTAAGAGTTATAAATACTATGGAAATTCTGATAAATTATAGGTTGACAAAAAAAAAATAAAAATCTAAGAAAACAAATTTCTTAAAAATGAGCAAATCAAAACTTATATTAGGCAATACAGTCGCCATCACTATAAACCACAAAAAATAAATGTTGTGGACAGATTGTATGCCCGCACGCTAATTCTATTTACTGAATAATGAACCCGACATGGCCGTCGCTCAAATTGAAGCCTGAAGTGTATGATTTGCTAATATCATCCGTGGTTTGTCCGAACACTTTTTAGTAGATGCTCTTTTCCATTCATCAAATGTTTCTTAACGATTTGCCTGACTAGACGAATGAAGACACTTCAGATGCAGCGAAATCACAGTTCGAAGAATTCTTAAAATGCGCAAGCACACCGCCACTGTTTACGACATTGAGATGGAATACTTTGATTGGAGACTCAGAAAATAATTTAGGGGCCATAAAGGATGTCATCAATGAAGTTTGTCTCACAATAACTGGTATTATTAGCATCAGTCTGCTAAACCCTACATTTACTTAGAAAGAAGCCGTAAGACGACCTGGCACATATGAAATTGGCATTCATCCAGCCATCAGAGATTGCATTTTGATCAAGAATGAAGGACCGGTGATTGTGGAGCCAGTGGGAACAATTTTTTTGCAAATACAAAATATTTTTTCAATATTAAGAACATCTAATAAAAAAGATCATTAGACATTGTACACTTTACATGTTCACTCATTCAATCATCGCATATAAAATGTTTTTAATCAACTTTTAGGTGGACAAGGAAGTGATTGTTGACCATGCATGTGGAATGGCCATTCTCAGAGGATCAGACATCTTTGTTCCTGGAATGCTTTCAATGTCTCAGAGTTAGTAGAACTTGATAAAGTGGTACAGGTCTATCTAGTGTTTTTTTTTCATTGAATCAGAATTTAACATGTATAGTTTGGATAATAATAGTGATATTTAGGCTACATATGAGTGTTTTTGAAAATCTTTAAATGTGATTTCAAAATCTTAACACAACAGATATCAAGAATGGGGACATTGTTTCTGTTTATGTTGATCTTGAGGGGCAGTGTCTCAAAGGTCAAGTGAAGCAATTCGCAGGGAGCCGTTTCTTCCTTGGCAATGGCACATCCCTGGTTTCTCGCACCGATGTTTTTGTCTCGAAGTCAAATTTGAGGTGGATGAGTTGTCGAATCGTGTTTTGATGTAGTTTTATAGAGTTTATAATAATTTTGTTGCAATTTTTTTTATGGGATTTAAGATTGTAAATATTAATATTTCTTAGGGGTGTTGGTGTCATCATGACTTCTCCAATCTTCCGATGTCCACAACTCTCAAGCCTCCCCAAACATCTCATGTTTCCTCAGAACCTTCCCTCCATTGTCTGCTCGCACGTTCTCGACCCCCAACCTTCTGACGTTGTTCTGGATATGTGCTGTGCACCAGGTACCACCTATTATTGTCATGTGCTGGTCACTTTTCTTTTTCACTAATATCACTTCATTCCTTCGTTCAGGTGGAAAGACATCGCACATCTCGACCCTCATGAAGAATGAGGTGTGTTTTCTCATAACGATGTATCTTATTTGCTTCTCATTTTGTCGAATTTGTGGGATGTAGAGACGTCCACTTGTACACATGGCATTTGGATGCTATAAGCACATCCTAGATTAAAATTCTGACTTTATGCTCATTATGATTCGTATCATCGTGACACCAAAGCAGATGACAGAAAGCAGTTTATTTGCTAAACAAACACAGTAGTGTGTCACTATCTGGTATTAATAAACGAGAATTCTTGATTTAGGGGTGTGTGATAGCAGTTGACAAAAGTTCAAATAAGATTGGCAAAGTCCTTGAAAATCTGAAAGCCTGGTCCTTGACGAATGTGGAAGTTTATTGCTACAATTCGATAGACCTCCACAGCCAAGAATGTGGTATGGGAGTATTTAAAACATTTTAAATTGTATTTTGTGCTTTAAATTTGCTTGATATTTTTTGCAGTTGCCCCATTAATTTTCTCTGAATTATTTAAAGTTAAGTAAAGACAATTTATTTGAAATGCAGAATTTGAAGGACCACCTCCTTACCCAAGCGAAAGCTTTGACAGAATTCTGCTCGACGCACCTTGCAGTGCCCTCGGACAAAGACCCGTGATGGTCAACCCGATCTCCTCGTCACAGTTGAAGTCTCATTCCGATGTGCAGCGAAAGCTCTTGTCTACGGTAATTGTCGATCGATCTCCAAAAATCTTTTGCTATTTCCTTTCGTGATTCTCCGTTCAATTTATCAGCAAGATCTGAACTATGTCATCAATTCTGTTATATTACCGATTGATTTAAGTAGGAAGGCATAAGGAACTTTGTCCCAATGTTACGTTCGTCTTGCAAATAGCGTAACGTTCCGACCTGTCAGTGACATTAGATCATTTTAATGGAACAGGCAGTCAAGTTGTTAAAGAAGGGAGGAACGCTGGTCTACAGCACCTGCACCTCGAACATCCAGGAAAATGAAGTCATGATGGCATGGTTCCTGAAGAGGTACCCAGAAATTCAACTTTCCAGGCAGGTCTGTATCGAAATTCAGATAGGATATGATGTGATGACGACAACACTTTCCAACATCTTACAATGTTTTCAGGTCCCTCATTTGGGTGGAACAGGTAGGTCTTGTTGCGGTCTGACAGAGGAGCAGCTGAGATGCTTACAGTTCTTCCAGCCATCAACCACCTCGAACGATCCAAACAAAGACACCATAGGCTTCTTTATTGCAAAGTTCATAAAAACCTGACCGACGTAGCAATTGGTTGAAACACCACAATAAAGATGTGATTAAGGCATGGAAGCAGATTTTTATTTCACAAGCGCACCGATTTCCACCAAGGACATCAATCATGTCACCTAAATACAAACATACACACATACAAGCACATAATCACACTGTTCTACATCGAGCACAATCACAAAACGAGAAATCGGTCACGTCCGTTCAGAGACGTTCACAATCTAAGCAATTCAAAAGTTGAACGAATCCTGATGAAATTATTAGAAGGATGCGTGCAAACACGTCGCACTATTCCGAAGCGAGCCCGGCCGATGCTGCTAACTGCAAGGAATGGAAGGAAGGATGGCGGCAAAATGCTCGATCGACGCGGATCGGATTTTACACTGGATTGTAAAAACAATCGTAAAAAATAAATCGATCGTTTGGTCGGTTGACAGAAATAAATAACAATCGCACGACGCCCGCGGGTGAGCCCGTGCCGTGAAGATAAGCAGGGATGGTTTAACAATAACTTCGATACGGTGGAATGGAGGAACACATCGAGGCCTTAGAAAGTGACCTTAGAACGAGACTAATGATCCCTAGCATTACATTATGTTAAGTGGAAACTCAATCAAAAGCCAAAAAAATTAGAATCGTGGAATATATACGGGTGAGCGGAAATGTACAACACAATCCTGTACTCCTCTGACGTCTGGCGGTGGGACCTTCGCTGGGTCAGTTTTCGACAAGGACGTTCTTCGACTTAAGCTTTTCGATCCGCTTCAAGTAGACGCCGTTCTTCATTTCCAGTTCCTCCACTTTGCTCTTGAACTCCCTCAGCTGCAAGAATAGATGGGTGAAAATGCAATTCAACTTGGTGATTTAAGAAAGCTTAATAATAATAATTATAATTATAATTAGTATAAATATACACTTAATGAACTTCTACGTAGGTAATCAATAAGTCAGTCACTTCGATCTGCAGTTTCCTCTTTTCGGACTTAAGCTCTTCCTCAGCTTTCTCGAGATCCTCTGCCGACGTTTTGTACCTCAGCATCTGCGTCTCTAGTCTCGTCACCTGGGAGCAGCAGAGATCAAAGGTCAACAAACTTATGTAAACAAATGTAAAATCAACAAACGAGCGAGTGTGGAATTTCCTACCGTTCCGTTGAGCGTGGTGATTTCCTGCTCGGCCCGTTTCAGTTTCAATTTCGTTTCGGTGTATTGCTTGTGGGTGTCTGGCAAATAATTTGAAAACTTTTTCAGAAATTGAAAACACAATGATTGGCTAATAATAATAGATGGCCAATAAAATCATCAGTAAGAAACAAACCGTCCAATGAGGGAGTGAAGAGGGGCGAGGCCATGTGACTGGCATTTTGTAATTGATTGGATTTCAGAGATTCAATTTCCTTTTGTAATTGTTTATTCTGAAGGAGATAAAAATCATTGTTTGTCAGCATATAAGCAAGTCACAATTGGTTTATTGAAAGATAAAATCACAGTGACTAATAAAAGGCTGCTGCAATGATTTACCAACAAATAAGTGAACTTTCGATTTTTTTATTAGGCAACTAAATGCAACTTAATTAGCCAATCACTGCTCAGGTAATTAATTATCATCATCATAATCATCATCATGGTTTTAGCCTATTTATGTTTTCACAATGCAACTCCATCAACTCGTTAGTTGCACGCCCTCAAGGAAAGAGACATTTTATCAAAGAGAATAATAATATTCATGAGGTTTCAAATTGCACTTGAACTATTTTCAATAGCTCACAGTTGAGTGTTTTATAATAACATTAATAATAATATCTTCCGGTTCTTTATCTCAGTTTGACAATGAATAAAATTATTAAGAATAATAAAGACAGCACTAAGTAATTAAGATGTACAGCCAACCTCTTCTGCAGTTGCGAGTTTTCCCTCAAAAAGTTGCTTCAGCCTCTCACCTATCAATCACCAAAAGAGATCATCATGAGCACGTTAGCATCATCACCATTTTCATCACAACAGGTCGTCGAGCGCACGTTGACGTGGTCACTGCAGAACATAACATCACGTAATCGCCAAATCGTAAACAAACCCAAAGATCCCGAGTAGTCGGCCAGCATTTCAAGGTGGTCCGCCGTGAGCACGGCAGCAGACATGTTGCTTCCGGTGGTCATGTCCTGAACGTCCGACATCGGAGGGGGGTTGGCATTGTCGACGGTCACCAAAGAAAGGCCACTTGACTGGAAAGAGAGAGATTGGATCATTAGAAGGAGTGAAGGATAACATCGTTGCAAGCAGAGCAAGATGATAATTAATGTCCGTACAATGACGTAAATAAAGTTCGAATCATGCTAAGAGTGTTGATGACTCTGATAAACGTGCAATCAAAAGTAAAATATCATACTGTGACTCAATATCTATCATATTGCGTTTCAAAATCAATTCAATCCAGTACTATCACTGAAATGATGAATCTCTTATTTGCAACAAAGTTTTAGCTCTAATTTTGAGTATTTTGCATTTTTAAACAGTTATTTACAAGAGAGATTTTATAATATATTTTTAAATTAAAATAAAATTCAAATTCAATGTTTTAGAAATGTGAAAATGCTTTTAAGTTCGAGACATCTTAAAAGATAAGTTTTGGACTGCAAAGTAACTAGGTGTCTAACCAGCCAATCAAAAAAATGCGTTCAAAAATAAACTAAACTAAGTTGTTTACATTTGCTAAACATACTATTCACATTCCTCTATTCTACATTCAAATCATTCAACACGTCACAAAGTCCTCCTAATGCCGGCACTTTAATTCGAAAAGTATTTAACTTAACGAACGACAGTAGGCCTGGTAATGGTATTCACTCGCTGACATCACGGTGACGTTACTGAACCACGGTCTAGATCAACACTGGCAACTGTGTTTGAAAATCCCGAGGCATAAACAGTCAAAGGTTATGAATATTCAAATCACAACTGCTTGTCAACAATTGCTGCAGTTTTATCTATTTACGATGCTGTTTTATCATAGATCAGTGTTCACTTCCTTACAATTTAAAAAAAGCAATTCTCAAAATTCTAGGTTCCTAGAAAGAAACTGAGTTAATGAAATGGCTTTCAGCCTTTGATTTAAGTTGTCAAATGATTTCAAATTCTAAGAAATGTTTGTTAATCATCAAGTATGCAAATATTCCTTAATTCAGATGCTACAGCTTTGAAATCTCAAACATTATAATAAATGCTTGAAATGCCACAAAATGTAAGTTCGAAAAACATGAGCCTCACCTTGATAAGATGATCTCTCTGCAAGACGTCCACATTCAGACGCTCGCACTTCGCTTTTTCCGCTTTTAGATCTTGGACCAGCCTGTCTCTCTCCTAAAGAAAATGATCAACACGTCTTCAGAGAATGAGTCGCGTTTTAAAATGAGTTAACCTCATCAATTTGCCTTCACTTTTGCAAAGGTGATGAGCCAATCTCGGTTAATGATGTCGACGAACGACAATGCCACAAACGAATCGTTCCTTTTCACTTAGCAATCAACAATAAAAACAACATTTGACAACAAAGGTAAACCTGGCACAAACTCACCAGAGCTACTTTGTTCAGTCTCGACTTCATCTCCAGGAATTCCTCGTTCTTGTCGCTGAGAAGATCTTTGTACAGCTCGAGTTCGTAATTCAGCGTCTGCTTCTCGTTGTCGAGTTGGGCGTTAGACATCATTAGCTTCTTGTAGTTCTCCTGGACGTCCACCACTCCATCCTAGTACACAAGAGAGTGAGTACATCAATGACTAGAACTAGTGAACTTCCTCATCTGACCAATCACATGCCAGCTTACAGATGTCTTCAAAATCTGACCAATCACAACGCTCTTTTGACCTATAATTTGCCATCTTATAAATCTCGACTTAACAATCAACCCAGCTATGTGGCTAAGTGGTTCTAATAAAACAGATGTAGGCAATTAGTGATCATCCACCACTTATTGAGACAAAATCTCATGAATTATTAACCTTCTGGCACAACATTAATTTGCATGTCATGAATATTAATCAATCAATTCACCCTGCTGTTGAGATGTTCGAGGACAGGCCTAGTAATTGGCATGGGTCTTGGTGCTGACACTGCATGCTGATGGACAGAAAAAATATTTAAAAAAGGAAAAATAAAAGACGGCACAAGCATCTCACGAGCTCAACCGATTAGCATTAAACCAAGTCATCCGCAAAAAATTACATGTCAAAAGAAACTAAAGGACCAGACAACAAACTTTATCATTCCAACCAACAAACAAATCATTATTCAATGCAAAGCACAGAACCTTAAAAAGATACAATTCATTACTAAAAGATCAGGTACATCTCACAATCAATAGTAGCAAGTGAGTTTGTCAGATTTATATTTTGTAACTGCAGTATTAGTTGATTTAAGCCAGTATTTCACTTCAAAGTTGAGATTAGAAAATTGTAAATCTTACCTGAGATAGGGTACTTGAATTATCAGCTTCCTCAGCCTCCCCTTCCCCTTCACCATAGTCATCATCGTCGTCATCATTCTGCAATAAAAATGTAAATCGTAATTGAAAATCTCTTCATTAATTTCTGCAGGCAAATAATATGAATTTTCTTCACACAATTAAATAATGCAAATGTTAAAAATAAAATAAATTATTTAAAAAAACTTGAAGTGACAAGCAAAGACTAGAGAACATAAGAATGATGAATCAGTCACAATTACCTTTTTGTTCTTCTCTCTCTCTGAAGATCTAATCTTTCTTGCCTCTGCCAATATGGCACTCGATTTTTCTTCCTTGATTTCTGCCTTTTAATGAACAATCGAGTTTTAATTTCAATTTTAAGTTAAACTTAATAGGGCGGACTGTAAACATAACATCTTTGATGTAGTTACTTCTTTTGCAATAATATTTAGAGCCTGTTCCTCCATCGAATGCTGATTCCCCAAGCTCCTCCGTTTGTTAGAAGTACCTGGAGAACTCATACTTAAAACGGGGAGTTTTAAGTTATTTCCTACGTTAAAAAATTGATCCCAAAATAATCCGTTTTGTTCGACGGTCAGAAGCTGTTTGTAAAATACCGCTTAATTTTCATTCATCAAAAGACTTTAACATATCGCATAAAATTGTCGGTTGCACGAAACATCTCAGTCAAAAACAAAATTCAGGAGCACTAATCATCCGTACATTTCCGTCATAGGAACGAAGCGCGTTTTTACAGACCTTCAAATTAAAAATCAAACCAGTTTCCTTTCATTTATAAATATTTTGTTGTTGTTGTTGATATTTTATTTATAAAACTTCATCACTTTGATCACAGTCTCACCGATCGCTGACGACGCCTACGCCCCACACCACTTAGCGATTCAAAAGCGGACATCAGCCAAGATTTCGCACATTATGTTCTACTCATCAAGTTACGCCGAGGTCGTTAATAAACTACTACCACTATCACATATTTTGCACGTGAATTTATTGCATGAAATTGAGTTCCACCTAAATAAATCACGCCGTTAAACACTTGTCGCGAATCGACATCAAAATATACGAAATAAACATTTTCCGCGGCTTCAAAGCAAGTCCTTATGCAGACACTTCTTAACAAAACACAGATACCTGAAAACATTCATTTTGACTGACTTGATGACTAGCAACACGTTTAAAACTAGCACTAGGCATTGTGAAACAATATTCCTCATACAATGCACTAAATTTTAAAACAACCTAAACTCTTAAACAAATACTTCAGGAACATATAACATCAACATCCTAATAAAAAAGTTATTTCAGAAAAAATATATCTAAATCAAATCAAAGCTAAAATTTTAATTTTTCAAGGAACCACCAAATTTATAACATTCTTTACTAAAAATCAATTTGCAACATCTAATAGAAATAATGCCTCAAAAAAATATTAAACTTAAAATCAGATCACAACAAAGATTCCATATCACCAAAAGGATAAAAAAAAAATCTTAAGAAGCTTATCACATGACACGACACCAGCGTAAACAAGCAGACGACAAAAAGTCAAACCAAAAGCAAATCATGCACAAACATGGTACAAAGCACCAAATGTCAAATGAACTGTTTGGAGACGCAGAGTCGCGAGATGAGTCTTCTACTAAACGAATTACTCGAAACTAGGACTGAATGAACTGTTCCTCAAATGATATGGACATCAGTGGGGAATACATCTGCAGTGCAATTTTTGACTCCGATGTAAATAAAGCGACGCAAACAAAAATAGAGGAGAAGATTAGCACGAACGATCGAACGAACGATCGAATGGTCTGACAAATATCATCGAACAGTTGCAGGTAAACGAAACAAACGCTTTGACTAGAGTCATCTCAATTGGAATGTTTAGACTGTTTCTTGTCATTAATATCTCACTGAAAAAATAAAGACATCATGAAAAAAAAACAAATCAACAAATTGAATTACAATAAATAAATAAATAATTAAATATTTAAATAATTATATCAGAGAGAAGCCCGAGGACTCCGTCAAAGCAGAGAAGAACTAACTACCTGGCGAAGATGGGAGTCGTACATGCTCGAAGTTGACGTGGGAAGGATGTCTGTGTAGCCAAGATTCGGCTGCAAAGTAATTGAGCAATTCATTTTAGTAATTAAGCATTGAGTAAATAAGTTGATAATAACTGCTAATAAACACTGCTGGTAGTTATTAGCAATAACAATAACAAAGATGAAAATAATAATAATAATAATAATAATAATAACGTTAATAATAACAAAAATAACAATCGCAGTTACTTAAATAAAAGCTCGCTTCTAAACCATAACTAAGAACTAGATATCCGTCTTAAACGTTGATTTATTTTACATAGGTTTATAGATTTACATTTTAACAGGCCATTTTCAGCTCTGAATATTAATGAGCAATTAATATTAATGAGCTTATAGATGATTGATCTAATTAAAGCTTAACAACCCACGTTCATCCCCATGTACATGTTCTGGTTCATGTCCTGCCTGGCTGCCATGTTGTTATATGTGGAATTTCCTATCTCATGATTATTACAACAAAATATTAATATTTTAATATAAAAATATCAACATTATATCATTTCTTTATTATAGAAAAATATTAATATCAAAATGTAATATTGACCTATAAGTTAAAAAACAATGCCTAATTAGGATCATGATGATAAGTATATCTGACTCAATAAGGCTAACAATATCAACAACAATATCGACAGCAATATCAACAACAATATCAACAACAATATCAACAACAATATCAACAACAATATCAACAACAATATCAACAACAATATCGACAACAATATCAACAACAATATCGACGTAAACGTGGTTGATGATGTGGTTTTAAAAATCATACCTACGATGACATTACACCATCATCAACATTATTATAAACACCATTATCATCAACATCTTATTCAACATATTATTTTAAACATCACTATCATCAACACTATTATAAACATCATCATCATCATCCAATCCCGACTGACCCCAAGACTCCTGACTGTCGCTGAGACACTGGCTGTCGGCCGACTCGAGCTTCGGCATCATCGGCGACCTTGACTCGTTGTTCGCAGCGGACGAGGAAGCAGCCATCTTGGCGTTGTACATGTTCGCCTCCTCTTGGCCTTTGCCGACGTTCTTTTTGAAGCGAATTCTCTTGTTGCCGAACCAATTCGAAACCTTAGGGATTGATGATGGATGGATGGATTTGAGTGAATCCGTGATGACTGTATGTGATGACAGATGGTTTATTCATCTCATTATTCCAGAGCTAGGATGTGTCACAAGAGAAGAAATTGTTGATTACAAGAGCAATGAGATAGAGATGAATTCATTCAACTCGACTAACTAACTAACCATTCAACTCGTCTAAGGCATACGTTAAGGTTAACGTGTTCACCGTAAGTGGTGTAATTAACAACGAAATTATATGACAATTATTCAGGTGACCAATCAAATAAATCACGACAACGCAAAACAAACGAAACAAGCGCCCAACCTGGGAGACGGTGATACCACACTTCCTGGCCAGCTCCTCCTTGGCCTCCTCGCTAGGGTAGGGGTTGCTGAGGTGTGAGTAGAAGTACTCGTTCAGCATCTCCGTGGCCTGTTTGCTGAAGTTTCTCCTCTTCCGTCTGGCGTCGAGAAATCTCGACCTCAGGATCATGACCGCTTCGCAAGTGCTCTGCTTGAGTTGGAGCTCGATGGCCGTGAACTTCTTGCGGATGATGGAGACCATGCGGTCGATCTCCTTGGGGGCGATGGGGCGCGTCCTGCTCTGCTCGTGGAGCAGATTGACCACGTGGCTTGTGAATTCGCTGCAGGCCTTTCAATTGCACTCGACGAGGTCAAGATAACAAAATCAAGATGCGACAATAACAACAGAAATGACGATATCATTTTATCGGTGAGAGAAAAGTAAACAGTCGTACGTAAGCATCATGGACGTCACATCACAGAAGATAATGGCGTAATGCTTGTTTGTATTTTGTCAGTAAGATTAGATTGTAAACGAAGCAGTTGCAATGAATGTTAATTAGGATCTTGAATTAAAAGCCGGTTTAATAAACAACCGATTCAGGACATGATTATAGCATTCAAATATTTTAATAATTAAAGTAAAAAGTCCACTACGAATGAACCACAACAACAACACAATACATGACATCATCATCACGTGTAAACATCATCGCCATCACCACCATCATCGTCGTCGTCGATTGTCGACGACCAAACACTCCAGACCGTCCACCACCAACCTGTTCGTACTTTTCGAGCTCGGAGTGATAGATCTGGCGTATTTGCATCAGTTTGGCTCTGTAGTCGGCGTGCTCGATGGCATTTTCGCTCTGCACCGGCAGCGAGGAGAGGGAGCCTCCGTTTCCCTTCTCGGGCCCAGCCACTCCTTCGGCTATCAGCATGTTGTCCAGTCGCATGAGCTGGGCGTCCGGCGGGTCGTCGTCTTGGCAACCCCTGATACTGAGGACTTGAAGGTATGAAAAGAAGGATGGAGTAAGTTTTAAAATAGTAATAATTATAATTATTGAGTACAAGTACTGAAACAATTGATATAACTAAAGAAATTAGCAATGTTAGAATAATTAATAATGATACTTGATAATACTAATGTGTAATATTGATGTCGTTGTTATTGCAAGCATTGATGTAATCAATGACGATGACTAAAAAACTGTGTTAAACAATTATAAGTAATATGGTAATAACAATTACGGTGATGATAATAATAAATAAAAGTAACAATAAAATAATAAAAATGATTTAATAATAATAATATTAATAACAACGATTAGAAGGCAATCCATAATTTCGTTATCAATTTCGTTGTTGCATGCACTTAAAGCAAATCAATTAGACAGAGATAACAATAATTAAACCCATTAAGCACAATAACATCCGTCTCTTGGCACACAAACCTGTCTTTTCTTTTATCTCGCACAGTATCTGGAATAAAGCTGGTTTCATTCGGTGACAGTTTAGGGTGTGTTTCCTGGGTAGGCATGAAAAGCTGGGGAATCAGCCAAAGAGGCAAGAACAATTCAATACTATTAATTCATCTATGGACGCATTCAAAACAAGAACATCGAACAATCTTAATCCAATCATGCATCAATCGATTTGTAGCCATCAATGTATTTACATCAGGCAGTCGTAACAATATTTTGTTTTTGTTTTGATAATGACATCAAACAACAACCTTGCCTGTGCTTCATCCAGAGACTGATCTGTGATGGACATGATTTGCTGCAAGATGTCTCCGATGGCTCGCTTGCCTCCCTGGTCCTCGCCAGACATCATTCCGCACGAATCTAGCATTCCTTGAGTGGCATGCATTCCGTAACCTTGCTGTACTGCCATCTGCCCTTGTAGTGGGGGATAGCCGAGCCCATCGTCCATCATTTTGTCTGTCTTGCAGTAATAATTCCATAACTTTTATTAACACATATCTCAACTGATAGCCAAACGAGACATTTATGAAGAACATCACTCATGTGAATGTGTTGCTCCAGTTTCTCTCAGATTATTGTTAGGTATGAACAGATGGCACATGAGTTTATTTGTTATCAATGTCTCAACTTACACCAAAATGTGCAAGATGTTCATCAGAACAAAAAGGAGAAACTGCGATGATGTGATGGTAAAAATGGAAAATTCGGTGGTACGTCTTAAATTTAATGAGACATTCAACCATTGGAAAAATATGTAAGACATACTTTGAAATTTTCAACCAAGTCCCGCTTTAGACGATAAAAATATAATAAAAGGACAATAAAATGGTCAATAAAAACACAAAATACAATTATAAATTCTGCAATGGAGGAAAAGCAATTAAAAGGCGGAGCTTAAATCTAGGTCACATTTTCACCAATGATGTTAGCTAAAACTGTTTTTATTGTTTTTTAAAAGTACATTTAAGTTTTAAGTCTTGCTTTAATCTCGTTTCATCCTTTTCACGCATTTTTTTACAAAAGAATATTATTGATAAGAATTACTGAAGTAAGGACGTCAGTCGAATGAAAACAAAGATCAGGTCTATCAAAACTGAGGCGGGAAATGTCGAAAAATGATTTTTATTCCGATACATCTGATTGCGAGGTTCAGTCCGTTTGTCTGTCTGGAGAACATGAAGCAGAGAACATAGAATGCTTGAGTCAGCCGGACGCAACGAAAAAGGCTAAACCAAAAGCCGCTAATAAGGTTCTACACATTTGTTTTCCGTGATCTTTTGCTTTACATTAGAAATGTGAATGAGTGAGAATTATGTAGAATAAAAGATCTTCAAAGTCCAAAGAAGAAATTGAATATGAAAAGACCAAAAAGAAACTTCAGCAAATTGAATTGAGGAACATGAAGCCGGGCGAATGCTTAAAGGTTTTGGAATTGTAACTCTAGCATTGTCACAATAAAATTAAAGGTCACATTTACATTTATAGCACATAATGGTCATGATTGATGATAACTTGACTGGAATGAGTTTTGGTCCAAAAGTGGAGAAGGCACTCCAGGACACCAATGTTAAATTTGAAAAAAATGCTCAACTGATTCCTTACATGATTTCATTCTGGAGAAGTGTCACTACCATTAGTGAAGGAAACGATATGAAGGTTAAAAAATGCATAAATTAGCTTGTCTTTTGAATGCCAATTTCTAAGTGTTATTCTCCAGAATCTTCTGCCTAATCTGACAACTTTTTAATAACTAGATTGGAACAAAATCTGAGGATGTAATGCAAGATCAGATCATTATCTACGTCCCTAGAGAAGAATTTATATCATTGGTACATTATCAAAATGTATGAATTAATTATGAATACAACAGATTGTATGTTGTTGATCGTTTTGTCACATCTTCCAGCTTTCTGGCAACGGATCTGCTCCAGGAGAAATGGATCTTGAGAGTTTTGTCCAAAAATGTTCCGGCTTGGTTGGTCCTGATATGAAGTTCACTTTTATAATACTCAAGTTGGATGAATATTTAAAGTAACTATTCTGCATTTGCCATTCTGGAATATTTTGTCCTATCTTTTCGTTGCAATCTGAACATCTGAATTTTTAGGTCCCTGGTAGGAAAAAAATCAAAATCTCAGGCTTTTGTTGTGGACAGCATGATGATTGAACAAGTGATTTATACCAACTTGTCTGTTTATTCCACCAAACATATTTTATGATTAAATTTTTGTTTCCTAGGCCACACTCTGCTTGCAAATGACTTATCGGTGCCATTTCAAATTTGTTAATTCTGAGGAGGAATTGGTCAGAATGATCTTGAACTATACCAAATCTGTGGCCGAATGTCCTTACAAGTGAGAAACGATATGGTAGACCTAAACGACAGACGTTCAAACGTGGTTTGATGGTATTATCTCTTCAGGCGTGAAAGAAAGACCCAGCAGCAGCTCGGTTCCCTTTACGTGGCATCCAGCAAGGGATGTGCAAAACTGGGTCCCGAGCAGACGTGGAGATCTCAGCTTAACGTCTTCAAGAACGTGACTGCAGACGTGTCCAACGCCATTGCCAGAGAATACCCAACTCCAAAATCCCTATTTGAGGTCAAAAGATGTTCCAATAACAATGTGTCATTTTAAACCTGCATTAAACCTGGTGTTTACCATTTAATATTTCATCTTCAGAAGTACCTGTCGTGCACAGACTCGAAGACAGCTGCACATTTGTTGGAAGATATCATGGTAGGGTTTTGTGATCTCCAGAATGACAAAATATATCAAGCATTTATTAACTTGCATAACAATCATAAAATTCCTGAATGTTTTGCTAAGTTATTTTAAGAAATTCGTTCAACAGATCAGGCGAGGGGCGGGTATTACGGCAACCTCGAGGAGAGTTGGTCCAGAATTGTCGAGGAGGGTCCATACCCTCATGACTTCAAGGGATGGAAGTGTGTTGATAACGTAGCACAGCACATAGTTGTACACACTAACACTGATTATTAGAAATAAATGTTCACAAACATGGATAATTATACAATCAATTCAGCAGGCATATCTACTTCAGAATGTAAGCAAACACATCAAGGCTGACAGGCATGAATTAATTGCCAAAAATAGGAATGCTGTAAACCGTGAGAAAAACTTAACTAAAGACAAATATTTTGATATTCTGCAAGTGGGAAATTGTTGAATTGTTAAACTAGCATGCAGGTGTAGCGTACGTAACTGATTACTACAACTAAAATAGATTTATGATGCAAAGTTTATTTCATAAACAAGAAGTCAAATCAAATGAGAAAACAACGATATCAAGTCAAATGAGAAAACAAAGATATCAAGTCGAAAACGAAGAAGATAAAGGATCAAGTCAACAAAGGCCAAAGCACAAGGCCTGAGAAGAGATCACGGAAATCAAGCGAAGAGGAAGACCACTGAGGGCGAACGGATGAGTGTCTCCTCCTGGCTCCTTAAATAGACTTTCGCTAGGCTTTGAAACAAAGGAGTCTACTGCTATTGGCTGAGTCACTGTTGCTGTCCTGCACGTTTGTGGCCTGGCGCAGTTGTGGGCCAAAGTTCTGTGTCCGAGTGTTGTGCGCTTGGAGCTTGTGATGATGCAAGTAGGACGAAGTTCAGTGTCCAACAATACTCCCCCACCAGAGAGCAATCTGGCGAACGAAAAGTCAGGGCTCGTAGTCCTCGAGTTTCTTGGGCCAGTGAACTCTTCGTCCGGAGCGTGTTTGAGGTTGAGCCAGTGGTGTTGCTGGGTTGATAGCTGGGGATGGGTTGGTTGTGGGCGGAACTGAAGTCTGGGGCCGAATTGCTGGTTTCAGCCTGTCGATGGACACTGTGTCATTCCGGCCATTCTTCTTGACGACGAAGTATTTCCGATGGCGTTCTTGGACGTCAAAGGGACCGTCGTATGGTGGGCTCAGCGGCGGTTTGTGAGAATCGACCCGGATGAATACTTGTGGTGTCGTGGCCAGGTCCTTCGGGATGTACGCGGGTTGTTGCCGTTGTCTTGGTTGTTGCGGCCTGAGACCCTGCATTTGCTCCCTCAGACGATCCACGAAGCCTGACTGTCCCATCGGCGGGTTGGAGTCGCTTGCTGGTGAAAACTCTCCTGGTAATCTCAACGCCGTCCCGTAGACCAGCTCGGCTGGAGAGCATTGAAGGTCTTCTTTGACGGTTGCCCGGATCCCCAGAAGAGCCATGGGTAGGAGATCTGTCCAGGTGTTGGTGGCGTTCTGTGCGATGAGTGCTGCCTTGAGTTGACGGTGGAAACGTTCCACCATTCCGTTAGCAGCAGGATGGTAGGCCGTTGTTTTTACGTGGCGGATGCCTAACAACTTGCACCACTGATGAAACATGTGTGAGGAAAATTGGCTACCCCGGTCCGTGGTGATGGTTTCCGGCACTCCAAAGTTGGAAATCCATGAGAGCATGAAATTCTTGACGATGGCTTCCGTTGAGGTGTCGGAAAGGGGTATAGCCATGGGCCATCTTGTGAATCGATCCACGCATGTGAGGATGTGTGTGTGTCCCTCCGACGACGGGAGTGGTCCCACCAGGTCCAAATGGATGTGTTGGAAGCGGCAGCTTGGCAGAGGGAATGTTGCTGGTGGCGTCGTAGTGTGTCGGTGGATCTTGCTCTTCTGGCACGCCAGACACTCTCGGCACCATGCTCTGATGTCCTTGTCCATGTTCGGCCAGACGAAACGTTGCCTCACCAGTTTTGACGTTGCACGGGCACCTGGGTGTGATAAGGAGTGTAGGCTCAGAAATACCTTGTGACGCAGCTTCTCTGGTACGAGCGGTCTGTGCACTCCTGTTGAGACGTCGACGAAGATGTTGCCGTGGCTGGATGGTAGTGGGACCTCGATGATCTCCAGGGATGGCGTGTCGATCTGGAGCTGGGTCTCTGCAGCTTGGTGTGCGGCTATCTCTTGTAGATCGATGGTTGTGACGGCGTTGACGTCGGTGCGCGACAAGGCATCTGCCACGACATTCTGGTCTCCTTTGATGTGCCTGATGTCAGCTGCAAACTGACTGAGGAAATCCAGATGCCGCATTTCTCTGGGCGAGTACCGGCTGGATCCGCTCTTGTAAGCAAATGTGAGCGGCTTGTGGTCCGTGTAGATTGTAAATTGACGACCTTCCAGAAGGTGTTGGAAGTGCTTCACGGCCAGGTACATCGCCAACAGCTCCCTGCCAAACGTGCTGTACCGAGTCTCCGTCGGGCTGAACTTCTTGGAGAAAAACGCCACCGGTGTAGTGAGGCCACCTTGCACTTGTTCCAGGACCGCTCCAGCTGCATCGTCGGAAGCGTCTGTGAGGAGTTGTAGGTGGCTGTCCTTGTCCAAGAATGCGAGACGGGTGGCGGACTGCACAGCATCTTTGATTTTCTGGAATGCTTGCAACTGGACCGGGTTTAGAGACACTGCGGCCTTGCTCTTCGAGTTCTGCTTCTTGAACATGCTGGTCAAAGGAGCGAGCATGTCGGCGCAGTGCGGGATGAATCTCCTGTAGAAGTTGACCAGACCCACGAATCGTCGTAGTTGTGTAAGCGTCTCCGGTTGCTTGTACTCTGTGATGGCCTTGACATTGTCCGGAAGTGGCTGTATGCCGTCCGAACTCACCGAGTGTCCCAGAAATGTTGTGGATGCGACAGCAAACTCACACTTGTCCATGTTCACCGTGAGGTGGAAATCAGTGAACCTCTCCAGCACCTGCTCCAGATGTACGAGATGCTCCTCCATCGACGAACTGGCAATTAGTACGTCGTCGATGTAGACGAATACAAAATCTAGCCCTCGGAGTATCTCGTCCATGAAGCGCTGGAAAGACTGAGCTGCATTCCTGAGTCCGAACGGTAGCCGGATGAATTCGTACAGGCCGAACGGTGTAGTGATGGCGGTCTTGGGTATGTCCTCTTCTGCGATGGGGATGTGGTGGTAGGCCCGGACGAGATCGATTCTGGAAAAGACCTGTGCGTTGGTCAGGCCGTTTGTGAAATCGTGTAGGTGAGGAATGGGGTATCTGTCCGGAACCGTCTGTGCATTCAGTGCTCTGTAATCCCCACATGGTCTCCAGTCCCCTGAAGATTTTGGGACCATGTGCAGAGGTGATGACCATGGGCTGGAAGAGGGGCGGATGATTCCCAGCTGGAGCATGTGCTCGAACTCCGCCTTGGCCATCTTGAACTTGTCGGGGTGGAGACGGCGTGGCTTGGAGAACACAGGTGGGCCGTCTGTGACAATGTGATGTTTGACCTGATGCGTGACGCTCTCGTTGAAATTGGAAGGCCTGCCCAGTGACGGAAACTTCTCCAAAAGCCCGGTGATGAGGTTGGTTGTCGCTCGCGCCAGGTGGACGTGGGTTGGAGGTGCTGCACTGATTGCTCCCACGACCGATAGAGTTGTCTTGTTGTCTATGAGCCTCTTGTTGAACATGTCGACGTTCAGGTTGAAATGCCCCAGAAAATCTGCCCCAATGATTGGCGACTGCACATCGGCGACGACGAAGATCCACTGGAACTTACGTCTCAAACCCAAATCTAACGACAGGGATTTTTGACCGTAAGTCCTAATCGTCGTGCCGTTGGCAGCCTGCAGCGTGAAGGGTGATGTCTGGAGCGTGTGCTGGGGAGGCGGAGGGATGACGCTGACCTCAGACCCGGTGTCGACAAGAAACTTCAGGCCGTTGGAAACGTCATCGATGAGGAACAGGCGACTTCCATGATGTTGGCCAGAGGCAGCCGTCGCAGCTACTGCCCGGCCCTGGAGTTTGATGACTGGAAGGAGCAGGGCTGTTCGCAGCGTTGAGCCTTCTCCCGGTATGTGGCGTGGTACCAGCACATGCCCGGTGTGTTGCTGCGTCTTGCTTTGGATCTGCTTCTGCTGCGGGGTCGTGTGTGTCGCCTGGGTTCCCCTCGGGTGGTCTGTGGCCTGCGCTCTCTTCGGATTGTCTCTAGCCTGGTCAGCCGGTCGCTGATGTCCTGAAGCGTGAGGTTGAGGTATTCCATGCTGATCTCTTCTTTGTCGGGGTCACCAATTTGTAGCGTACGTAACTGATTACTACAACTAAAATAGATTTATGATGCAAAGTTTATTTCATAAACAAGAAGTCAAATCAAATGAGAAAACAACGATATCAAGTCAAATGAGAAAACAAAGATATCAAGTCGAAAACGAAGAAGATAAAGGATCAAGTCAACAAAGGCCAAAGCACAAGGCCTGAGAAGAGATCACGGAAATCAAGCGAAGAGGAAGACCACTGAGGGCGAACGGATGAGTGTCTCCTCCTGGCTCCTTAAATAGACTTTCGCTAGGCTTTGAAACAAAGGAGTCTACTGCTATTGGCTGAGTCACTGTTGCTGTCCTGCACGTTTGTGGCCTGGCGCAGTTGTGGGCCAAAGTTCTGTGTCCGAGTGTTGTGCGCTTGGAGCTTGTGATGATGCAAGTAGGACGAAGTTCAGTGTCCAACACAGGAAAAATGTGTTAGATCGAGTAATAGATGTCACATGTACAGCTTCATCTGATCTTGTACATCGTCAACGGAGTTAATGCCAAAATGCTCTTTCTGTTCTGCCATGAGCTTGAATATCTCTTCGAGCTGCTTTTTTTGTGTCCGTCTTTCTTCCTCCACCTGTTCGTCAGTCATATGTGATTCTATCTCCTTCAATGCCGCCTTCTGCTTCGTTAGCTTTACCTCGCGTTGAATGTGATCGCAATAGTCCACCGGATCCAGAATTTCTTCCATAGACTTTGCATCTTTCGTATCTGCAATTGCACTGCTTTGTTGCTGCGCATTTCAAACATGTATGAGAAACAACAGTAACCTTTAGAGATATTCTCGCTTCGGAGTTTTGGCGCCTTACGCTGACTCGAGAAATAAGCATAAACAAATCCAGTTACAAAAGTAACAAACACGGCCGTAACTATTCCCAAGACGAGTGTACCGTCTGTCATTACTGTGAAATTGCAAGGCCTATCCGAATCAGAGCCGCCCTGTTGTTGAATGGCTGCGGCCCTAGCACGTTACTATGACACGAAATTGATCCCAGGTATGAGCATCCATCTTCCTTAGATCTCAATTGCACTCAAGGAAGGAAAGAAAGATAATTGTAGAGAGAAATTTTTTACCAATTGCAAATCAAATCAAAAGACGTTCCTAAGATGTACCGAGAATAGAAATCTTCAAAATCACGATCGTGCCATCACGGCAAATAATCTAAGCAATTAGCAAAAAAAAATTATCAGTATCTTTAAATAAACTTTGTTTCTTTCAGTAAACTTTGGTATCCATTTTTTTCTGAGGTGACAAAGATCTCGGTCTTGAATTCAGTTCCCTCGCATTGACATTATGCGAACGTAGAGCTTTTTCTTGCCTCGACCTGACGGGTTTTGTCTGATCCACAACTGAACTATAACCCCTTTTGAATTCCTCAGCCAAACCGATGGAGTTATTGGGGTCAATATGAAAGTTCTCCATGATGTCTGGATCTCTGTAAATCGCCACGATCAACTTCTCAAGGCGGGAGATCATCTCAAAGTCGACAGCGACTGAAGTGTTGTATGGAATCCCGAGCATTCCAGCCAGCAATTGCCTTAGCTCGAACAACTGCAACGAAATCCGCTTCCTCACATGAGATAACAAACCATACTTACTTTAGTGGTCCTATAAAATCGTGATGGTCTTCATTTGATAAAATATGGGTATAATGATGTATTGTAAAATTGCGTTGTAATATGTAATAATGTAATGCAATGTAACATTACGTTGGACCATGCTATTAATTACTTGCACTAATTCCAGTACCCATCACTCTTGTGATTCATTAAACCTGTTTGTGTTGGCGTGTCATCTCTTCTAGAGCTGATTTGGCAGACCTGAGTTCACTGGTGACCTGAGACATGTTTTGGCTTTCATGGTGAAGTCTGGAAACTTCGTGCTTGAGCTTGGTGCTCTCCTGGTCAATGTGCTTAAGTTTGTTTCTCAGTTTCTTTACCTCTTCCTCTTTAGCGGCCGAGTCTGACTGGAAGAGTTTTAGTTAGTCAATTGATCAGTTCATGTATTGACGTCATGAGAGAATAAACGCCATAAATATCATGATTGTAACTATTAACCGTTGTTAATATTTAACCGTTGAGCAATATTTAAAGCGCTTGATATATGGTGTTAAAAGCTTTAGCCAGCCTTAAGATCTGCAGCTTCCAAAAGTCGAGCCCTCAATTGTCTCATTTCCATGTGCGCCTCGTTCAACTCCAACTTGTACTTTTCCAGAATCTTCGACATCTTCCTGACCCTGGTGCTCTCATCTTCGTCTCGAATCTCCAGAGTGGAAAGCTTGTCCTCCATCTCCTTCATCCTTTCACCCAGTTCATCCAGTTGGCCATCCTGCACATATTAATTGTAATTATGGCTTGCTTAATTGGCCATTTTTATGAAATAATAAATAATATTTTCATAATTATAATATAATGAAATAATAATAATATTATAATATTATAATATATAACATTCTCAAAAATTAGATTTAGACAATCATTTCACCTTCACGTTCAGCTGCTCTTTGAGCGATTTGACTTTCCTCTGCAAGTTGACGACGTGAACCCTCATTGTTTCGACATCGTCGTCGTCGCTGTTGCTTTTGTTCGAGAATCTGTTGATGAGATCTTCGACGCACGACACGATTTCGTTGGCCACCACTTCCAACGGGGCCGAGTCCTTGAACGGCGACATCCTGAGAGTTGAGGCGATCTTGTTCAGCATCTTGATGAACTTTTGGGGAAAAGGCACTAATAGTAACAATGATGTTGATGATGATAATAATAATAACAATGATAAGCAAAAAATAATTAATCATCATTAGCATATTTAAAATAATCACTAGTTAATAATAAAAAATAGTCATAACTAGTAGTTAAGTAGTTAACTGATTTGTTAATAATTAATCATTAACTATTATTATTATTATTATATTATTATTATTATTATTATTATTATTATTATTATTAGTCAATTAAAATCGTTTAATTATTCATTAATTATTATGCTAGTATTATAACAACAATAATAATTAATAGTTTGTAACAAGACAAGCTAGGAGAGTGAGACAATGACGTCCAGCTAAACGGATAATCACGGACCAACCCGATCCTTGTTGTTGAGGACCTGATCGACAGTTTCCTTGGAACCTCTTCTGCGAAGGTCTTCTTCCAGCTCCTCCACGAGTCCCTGGAGCTGCTTCTGCTTGTTCCTCTCCGACTTTGTCACCTCGAACTGCCTCTCCAGTTCGGCAGAAATGTCTCCCAGTTTCTTTTCCAGGGTATTCATAGCCTTGAATTTAGCATTGAAGTCTCGATGATCATTATCATTAACATTATTTTAATCATTATTATTATTGTCATTATAATCATTATCATTATTACAATCAGATAATTATAATAATAATTATAAGAGGATAACAGTAAAGATGATGATGATAATAATAATAATAACTAATTTGTAAAGGCATCACAATAATCACAATAACAACAAAAATAAAAATAAATTTAAAAAAAAAATCTAGATTTCTTTAGGGGCACTTGAAAGTGAACTGCATCTTATAATATATGCATAATATACGTAACACCTATATAATTACAAATCAATGAACAATTTGGATTGAAATTTATCTTTACATTGATCTTCTCTGCCACGGCCGAGACGAGTTTGTTGACCTGGGAGAGAATCTGCTCCTCATACGGATCCACAACGACCGTTCCATCAGACAGCAATGAGGCCAAATTTTCACGAAACCTTGTAAATCTTTGACCTAAATCAATATGAATTTAAGATATGACCTTGCATTGCTTAAAGGAAGAGTTAGTAAAATTGCTTAGAAATCATATTTAAATTTAAAATAACAATAAAAAGATCTGAAAAATGGACAAAAGGTAAAAAAAATAAAATGTCCCGAAACCCTCCAGCGTGTCTGCCACCGATCTCCTCTGCTTCTCCGCTTCGGACGAGGAAAAACTTATTCTGGCTTCTTCCAATTCTGCCTTCATCTGACTCCAAGCTCTGTGGCTTGACTCGAGTCGCATTTTCATCGTCTCAAGTTCTTTGGTCAGTTCTTCCTGCTTCGAGAGAGCTGCGTCTCTTTCCTAATTAAGCATGTTTCAATCGATCAATCGATGATTACAAAGTCTACATTAAAGGATTCTTGTAATAGAATATTGCATTTGAAGTAGATAATAATATCAATTAGTAATAATAGTATTATTGTAATAATAACAATGATAACAATCTGTTATCATGTTATGATGAAGTAATGGACTTCTCGTGGACTGACCACTCTGACGTTGTCGACATCAATGCAACTCCTGGAGACGATGTGTTGGTTCTTCTCGATCTCGGACGTGAGTCTCGCGATGGTCTCACGGTTGGTTTTCTGCTCCATTTCCAGGTTCCCGACGAGTTCCTTCACGCTTGCCTGTCTGCCCCTCATCATGGAATTCTCGTGCACCATTTCACTCACCTGGAAATTATATCAATCCGTTATTGATTGATTGAAGGAGTGGTTGGAGCAAGTTAGGCTATTATTATAAGGAAAATCAAAACATCATCTTACACAACTAGAAAGAATTAAGTTTCAACCTTGTTGATGATTTCATCAAAGGTCATGGAATTATTAGAGGAATCACAGAACAACACATTTGATAGTGTTGTCATGGCCTCCATGTATGTTTTCTCAACAGATGACCTCTCCTGCTCAGCTCTTTCTCTTTCTTCCATGTGAGTCCTTCAAATGAACGATTGAACTGAAAATTCAATCAACGTGATTGCACGCTTTAAGTCGCCGACCTCAATCGCGACTCGAGTTCTTCAACTCTTTGCTGAGAGTCCCTCGCTTCTTGTTGCAAGTTGTTGATGACAGCACTGGAATTACTGACAGCATCTTTTGTCTCATAAAACATGAGCTGTCTTTTCAGTTGCTGTATCGTCGACAGTTGTTGTGTTTCTGTCTCCCTCATTGAATCAAGAGCAACCTGAAGCTTCCAAATTCTGTCATCTCTCTGCTCAAGTTGAAGTTGCATTTCTCTCACCTGAAAGAAGAATGATATTCATTTATCTGCTCCTTCAACAACAACAAAACACTTGGCAGATTACAAAAAGGATTAACACAAAATTACAAAATGCAAAAAACTGTAAGTTGTAAGAAATGAAAAATGTGTTAAAAACCTTCATCAACATAGCTTCAAGTGGATATTATACAAGAGCATGTTTTGCTGAATAACTAAAGTTTTGCCAAAAGCTAAAATGATAAACCTGTGATGTGTAATCATTTCTAGGGTAGCTTGGAGGAACAGGCCTCAAGTGCTTCAATGAGGCATCAAACTTTGAAACAATTTTAAGTGAAGTTATAATATCGTGACAAAACGCGTAGTAAATATAACTCACAGTATAAGGTTGAACCAACGACCTACATAGGAAGAAAAATACCTCTGATAAATGATATCGTTTTGATCAATGCACAAAATAAAGTACCCTGAGGATTGCGCGAGCAGACGATCACTTTTAGCTACATCGTGTCTGAAAGGCTTGGAGTTATCTAGTAACTTAAAAACAAGCAATAAAGATCTTTCATTCAGTTTATTATTTCCAATTTATTTTTTAATTACTTGAGATTGATCGGCAAATGCTTGTCTGGAATATTGAGATTCATGCCTTTGGGTGGTGCGTTCCAAGGGATCGAATGAGATTGATTTTCTCGTTTCAAACCTATTTGAAGCAGAGGCAGGTCTCTGGAAATTAATATAGGGCAGAGATTTATTGGTATCATTATATCGTAAAGTCGAATTCGCCATTTTAACAACAGCAGGCAACCTGTTACTTATAAATGTTTGTCCCAATTCACCTTGGTAACAGCAAAATATTTTACTTGCCAGAATTGTAAATTTTAATTTATTAACAAAATTTTTTTTTTTAATTAATTTTTATTTTATTTATAAACGAATTAAATGTTGCACAGTTAACTATAAGCTATGCATAACATTTATTAAACTATTTATTTATTAAAAATTAGTAACAAATAATAAATGTGAATTATTATAAAAACGTTCTTAAAAATTTGCTCGGCGAAAAGCTTACTCTTTGTTTATTTTGGATTCAGTACGCATCTTTTCAATTTAAACGGCTTTGAATTGAAAGATTGTAGACACTTATTTAAGAACGAGAGGGATATTCCCTATTCAACTAGACAATAAATTTTAATTCTTGGTGAGTCTGTGCTGAACATTTTGTCGATTTACAAATAATAGCAATTTTCGCTTTTGCTTACGTCTGCAAAAGAAGGAGCAATGTAATATATTTATTTGATTAGTTTGTATATTTAATTTACAAACATATTGTGGCATATAAATTAAAAATACATTGAAACGAATATTAAGATCATACATTTCTAAGTAACTATGCTGACATACTGTAATTAGATTACATTAAGCCATTAACCGATTATATTGTCATAAAAAGAAATCAAAGGTTTTCACTAAGCCACCACAATATAATTGCTTTTTGAAAGTGAGCATTTTTGATTATATAGAAATTAAATATTTAAGATTGCATTTTTAGCCAAAAATATTCTTCAATTTAGATGAAAATGTTCAGGGGAAGACACAATCTTGAAGGTTAACAACTTTTAGTTATTATACGTATTATTGCTATTACTTATCAGTTGACATGTTTCTTAGTGACCATTACACGTCGATATTGTTTGCACAAACAAGTTTATGCTAATGAGGAGATGGTATTTGCTATTAGCAAATGTCAACATATCTGAATAGTATAAATACTTGTAAGTTAATTGCTCTATGTGCCTGCAAATAGGTTTGCTTATTGGCTTTAATTGTGGCTTTGCATTTCATTTCATATTTCTTTTTGTTTTCATTCCACATTTAATGAGGTTGCAAATCACAATCTGATTATGATTATAATTGGATGGTGCATTTAACATTAATTTATTCTGACAAAAGTTTAAATAATTTAAGCAGAATTGCTTATATATTTTATTCCATTTATTTGTTCTCACAGATGATATTTTCATGTCCCCAAAGATTTCCAACACCGAAAAGAGCCTACAATCGAGAATGCTCCCCGTCGAACGAGGTTGGTTTTTTGACGATGCGTGAATTAAACCATCTGCCATCTATCTCTCTGCATGTCGGGTTCAAAGTACGACATTCTGGACACTCGAATGTTTATCAATCTTGTTGATGTTTATCAATGCTCATCAATCACAGATATCAAAAGGTCTCAAAGACATCCGGGCAACCAGTTTTCACACGACGGTCGTCACCTTCAGGAGAAAAACGTACCGGCACCGTCTAGTTACTCCACCCTGTCCAGCCACTGTTACAGTCACAGCCAGACCCTCCGACCTTCCTCCGAGAGGTTGTACCAGGAGAACGTCTATCCTCCCAAGCATTCCAGTTCTCTGAATCTTTCCGACACGGACAAACTCTACTCGGGAAAATACGTGTCGGACGCGAACGTCGGCTGCGGTCCGGGAATGATGAACTTCAATCAATCGAATTTCAGTCAGAGATACACCCGGAGTCCCGTTCACGATGACTGGGTACATTCTTTTGACAGGGCGGCATCCCATTGTTCTTTGTCCCCTACCGGGGATGGAAGTGTGAATGCGATGGCGAGGTCTAACATCAGAGGGGTAAGAAATGCTTGCCCTGAATTTATTGCCATGTTATTATTATTCATTATGTGAAAGGATATGTGCTCGATAGAGCTAATCTTTTTCTAAATGTTTCATGTGCGAGTAATTTAAAAATCTCTTTTTATGTGTCAATAATTGATGTGTTTATTATCATAATAATCGTTTTGAAGATAACTTAACAATTAGTATAATCGATTATTTAGTTATCATCGATAGCATTAGTTTTGGTTTTGATTATTTTTCTTTGTCATGTCGTCTTATTTTAAACTTCATGAGAAATTGGGGTTGTTAAAAATAATTTTCTTTCGGCTCCTCAATTCTCGCTCGCATCTCGCAGGCATCTCCCGGAAATCACCTGAGGAGCGTTGACACCGTGAAGAAGATTGCAGATGACATCATCAAGGAGAAAGATGCCATCATAGAGAGGTATGTGTCGTTCTGTTGCCGCATTTATTAACTGACAACAATTCACTGAAAGCCATTGAGCGTGTTATGCTTAGTAACAAGAATGATTAATATCTGATAGCTAATTAGTATTTAATAGTAATTTCCTAGCTAATTAATATTTATGACCTTCAGTCAACGCCTCAGGCTGGAGGACTTGGAATCTCATTTTATGTCGACATCTCACAACTTCCTCCCAGAAGAAGAAACACTTCTCAGGGTTGGTCCTAGAACATTATCATAATTTATGCTGTTGTTCTCATTAGCATTAATTATGTAACAGTTTCTTATCTATCACTTTCTCCTGCTTTGTTGAGTGTATGCAAAATAAAAATTGTGCCGTTTCGATCAATTGGAGTAATGGCCAATAACTGGCTTTATAATCATCTATGTCATCTTTATAATCATCTTCGTCATCTTTATAATCATTTTCATCATCATATAACCATCTTCGTCATCTTTATAATCATCTTCATCATCTTTATAATCATCTTTGTTGTTGTCGTTTCTCCAGGAGCTGGAACGAGAGAATCAGACGTTGAGGAAGCAGCTTTACAATGCCACTCGCCATCACAACTCCATCAGTCTTGCAAACTCACCGGCGGCCCTCGAAGAGCAACTCTGGTTTGTTGATTTTGTTGATCGATCATCGATTGTTGTGGTTTATTTGAGTTTAATTTAATAGTATAATCAATACCAATAATTATAGCATTAATGGTTTTTTTATAGTTGATTTAATTGATTGATTTAGTATTTGGTATTTAGATCGTGTTTTGATAAGCTTTTGATTTTTTTTTCTTTTATAATTTATGAATTACTGTGAGGAATTTGATTGGATTCTGCTGGAAATTCATTATCACGTAGTTGATTGGATGGTGTTGATATGTTGCTTGTTATCTGATACATGATTGGCTCGATTTCAGTGCACTTGAATATAAACTGAATGAGCAGAAAAAGTCATCGGAGAAGAATTTCCAGTTGAAAGATTTAAAAATATCTGACCTCACCAGACAGGTGAGTTGGACTTCTTGTTTATTTCTCAAACGATTTCCGAGGATTCGTGGGGGAGACACGTTGCCAAATGCATTCGATGCATCAGTTTACCTCGTGCCTGTAGAACCACCATTTTAAATACATTTAAATAGCTACGCGGTTTTTGCGAGCATTGAATATTTGAAACTTGTTAGTCTTAAAAAAAAAACAAAGTAGAAATTCACTTCTAAAATTGCACGAACATCTGTTAAATTCCACGATTCATTCGCCAGGTGTGATTTGATTTGTTGAACTCAAGAATTATTAGCATCCATTCGTTTGCTCTTTTAGTTGTCTGAACAGAAGGAGGAGATGGAAAAATGTCGGGAGAAACTGCATTCGAGAGAATCCGAACTGGAAAGTGCCAGGAAGGAGGTGGAGAGGGCCATGAAGTACATGTTGGATCTACCGACCGTCGACGAGCACCAGAGTAACGTTAAAAAGGTATGTCGTGGAGCATTCAGATTACCATCCTAATCGTCTAGTTATGAAATAGATGGTTAATTAAGATATCGCTTGTGCACATTCTGATTACATGCTCTGGTATGTTCTGGCGTGTTCTCTGGATAGTTTAGAATCTCTTAGTTGCTCTTGCGATGGCAGGAAGTTTGAGATTTGAATTCCATTGCAAGAATTCCTTAAAATAATCGTCGATTTATGAAATGCCCATTAAAAAATAATAACAACATTCTAATTAGAAACTATTATTGTATGTAGAAATAATGCTTCTCAGTTTTGATGTTGCCATTGTTGTGATGTTATTTTTATGTTTTACTTTGAAATACTCGAGCGATTGTAGATCGTTTATCCAACCTCTATGCTCAGTCATCCATGACAACACAACTCGTCCTTAACAGATCAGAGAGCTCGAGGAGTTGCTGGCTAAAAGTGAGAAGGTCGTCCAAGAGAGGTCAAACAGCCTGAAGGGGTCGATGAAGGTCATCGAGGCAAAGGACAGAGAGATGCAGAAGCTACAGGAGGAGATGATTGAAGTGAAAAACTGCCTCAAACAGGTTCAGGTGAGTGAGAATTCTAGATGGTTTCAGATTCGTTTGTACGGTTGGGGTCGCATAGATGTAATAAACCATTTTAACATCATCATCATCATCATTTGTGTTTTTATTGCTCTTATCATCATCTTTCTTTTTATAATAATAATTATTAATAATAATAATTATTAATAATAATAATTATTAATAATATTAATAATAATAATTATTATTAAAATATTATAATTAAAATATTATATAATATAATTAATATTATTATTATAATTATTATTATTATTATTATTATTATTATTATTAATATTATTAATAATTATTATTATTAATATTATTATTATTATCATCGCAGTAGTTATCATTTAATATTTAATTGCTTAATCTAGAAAGTATAGGAAGCACAATACTACTTATTATATATGTATATAATTGCATAATAACAATGGTTATAACATTAACATTATTGATTTTTTTTTAAAGACTGAAAACACGTCGTTGAACGAGGAGGTGACCAAAAGCTCGGACCTCATGGACAGAAGGAAGATGAAAGAGATGTGTGAAAAACTGTCCAGGGAACTCGAAACACTCAGGAAGGTAGGATGGTGATGATTGTTATGATGACAACTATGATTTAATCGCGATGTTGTTGATAGTAATGATGATGACTTTATCATCATGTTGTTTATTATGACAACAATGTTGATGTTTATGACTATGATTTTATCACGATGTTGTTGTTGATGGCATCATCATGTTTCCAGGTGTACGACGCCAAATTGAAACAACTCCAGTTGAAGTTGACAGAAGAAGAGCGAGAGAAGAATTCAATCAAGGAGATGATGATGAATGAAGAGAGAACCGTCCATGCTCTCAGGCAAGATGTCGCCACCTACGAAAGTAACTCGGAAAGCCTCCTAAAAAGAATCAAAGAGGTTCTGTCAAGGATGATGATGATGATGGTGGTGGTTGTGGTGGTGGTGATGATGATGATGACGATGACGACGACGACGATGATTTTATTTTAAAGCAGCATTGATTGTTCTTCTAAGTAGGATAATGATGATGATGATGATGATGATAACCCAGTAAGATAGTAACGATTACAGATGCACATTCACAAATGACATCATAAAGTTGTCAAATGACTCCAACTCCAACAACATTTCAGCTGACTGGAGAGAGCGTGGTGTTGAGAGACGAGCTCGACAAGGTGAAGGACGAAAGAAAGTTCCTCCAGGGATTGAGGAGTGAGAGGGAGTGCAGGATGTTCAAACAGCTCATGAGTGACTTCGGCTCCGCCTTCGAGGAACTTCAGGCGAT
Organism: Whitmania pigra; assembly: GCA_021613335.1. Lineage (NCBI taxonomy): Eukaryota > Metazoa > Annelida > Clitellata > Hirudinida > Haemopidae > Whitmania > Whitmania pigra. Next base: position 1,328,662 of record JAJTWR010000481.1, read on the forward strand.
CATCAAGATCTGCAAAGAGAAGGCCGAGAACAAGGAGCCGAACCTCGACGACCTGTTGGGCACGAAAAGTAGGACGTTTTGAGTTTACATTATCGGGTCATCGTTTTGTGACATTCGTCGTGCGGTCATTCAAACTTGATGTCGTTTATCTGCAGGTCTTACCAATAAGATCAACCGGGAAGACATGGAAAGCGAATTGACGACAGAGGAGATGCTGCAGCAAAAGTGCCAACAACTCATCGAGTTGAGGAGGGACATCGATTTCCTGAGAGGGGAGTTGGCGGACTTGGTGGCAGAAGACTTGGGCAGGAGACTTACCTGTTCTTTACAGTAGCCTCTCAGTGCACCTCATCCTGACAGATACTTACTGTTCGATCACCTGTATGCAACTAATGTGACATCTGTACAAACCTTTTTTTTGATTAGAATCTCTAGGATAAAGACATTATTATAAGTGTACATAGAAGGCACATATTTCTCAGCTGTATAAAATTCTGTCGTTAAGAACTGGATCCAGTATTTTAGAGTACTTTCCCAGGGGAGCCTAGCCTTCATAGAGGCTCTGAATTCAGAAAGCTTAGTTTCATCATCATCATCATCATCAGCTGACTAACTATTTGGAAGGTTTTATCCAACTTCTTTTTATCCCATCCATCGTTATTTTAATCACTCAACTTTCATTCGTCATTCGCACCGACGTAGTAAAATATGTCTTATTCTATTCGATTTCGAGTCTGTTCCTCTTTTTCGATCTTTTTTTCTCTTATTTAAAATCAAATAAAAGGAAATTTAAAAAAAAAACAATACAAAATACAAAACATGCTTTGAGTGGTTGCGTGAGAATGAGGACCTCAATCGTCCGCTGAGATCTTAATGCCTACCCTCAACGAGGATAAAGTGATGGTCGTGTTCAGCCGTTCCTATTCTTCGTTCGTTAGGTTCCGGGTTCGAAACCTGGTTCGTCCATAGTGTGCAAAAAAAAAGTGTCAGGTAGTTTTTCCGACTAGGAAAGAAGCGAAAGTGCTGGATAATGTTGATGGATAATTAGCTTTTAGGAGCTTTTGTCGGTTTATTAAAAAAAAGAAACGTTTTTAAGACATCCGCTGTTAAGATCGTCACCGTCGGTAGTGTATTATTATTATTATTAGCAGACCGTACGATAACTCTGACCTTAGTCCGAGTGACAATGACACAAAACGTGATGGCGTTGTTAATTAGTTCATTCTCGCTAAATTTCACCTTTTTCCCCCTACTATTACCACCGTCTACTCCATCACCATGGCGACGCTGGGTAAACAAGATGAAAGAGCAAGAGTATTTTTCTCTTCATTAGCGTTCGTCCCACCTTTTCGGCATACTTGTCAGTCACCATTACACGGGGCCGCCGTGATCCGAATGCTAATGTCCTCCTTTGTTTCAATGCCGCACGTCAGAGGTTCGACTCCCCACTCCGGCCAAAATAAATATGGCGTCTGAGTCTACTCTCGATGCGTTTATGTGCTGTTGTTGTTGATGATTATATCTATTTATGAACACGGGTTTTTATAAACAACGGCTGTTCAATTTGTTTATTTATTAATTTTCAATGGTTTATTTTTAATTTTTGCTAGCTTTCCCTAAATGACGTCACCAGATGACGTGTGGCTGTGTTGTTGTTGTTGTGTAAATACAATAATAATATTTATGAATAATGGCGTGGCATTCATCGAATTAACGTTATGAGGTAGATTATCATTATAAATAATTACAGGTCGCTTCTTGATTTACAAGGATGCCGTAAGAAATAAAATATAATGAAAAACAATCACTGGTTAACCCAGTGAATTTATATAATAATATTATTATTATTATCAAAATTATTTTATTATAATAATTATTATTAAATTACTATAATATGATAAAACAATATTATAATTTTATAATATTATTATTTAATGGTTGTAATTATGTAATGTATAATTTCCTGAAAATTATTACAACTTCTGACCAGACAAGAAGTATGACTCCCAGAAGTGAAAGTTATGAAGTACTTTGATGAAGGGAAACCCCGGCTGTTATTTTTAATCTTCGATCCTGACGTCACACGAAAGACTCTAAATAATGAAAGGCTGCACCGCGACTGGAGAAGCTATCAATTTTCATGAAGCGATTTTTCTAGGTTTAGTTTCGTTTCTTTTCTTTTCCAGACAGAAGTTTAAATTTTGTCACGTGAGTTATTTTACGCGCCACCGCGTTCCGCACTCGGATTGGTCGGCTCGGCACGGCCGGATTTTGGTCTCAGTTGAACTCCATTCCAGAATTGATTGATCGTAATATAAACACGATTTAGGCGTTTATTACAGTTTTATAAAATATTATTGTAATTACAAATGATATCGAATAATTATAAATTATTACGCCTTATCGATGGTCGGAGCGGCGCCATTGTCAAGCGTTCGAGCGTTTGGCGCGCTAAGTCCGTATCTTTGACAACGGCATTGTCGGCATGGAAACGAGCACTCGCCTGTGACGTCATGCTCCATTGGGCGAGGAAAGGTATTCACAAGGGCTGAGAGGGTTGACCGGTGTTAAGCCGCGGTCTATTCCGTGACTATCTGACATAGGGATCAGCATTGGGTTCTTTCGTGGTTGAACAATTCAATCGATTGAAAAATGATTGAAACGGTATCAGTCAAACATCCGCAAAGTTTTTGTGTGTGTTTTTTTCGGTTTCGTTTTCCTGGAAGTGGAACTTCTAAGAATTTCGAAGAAACCTATTTCTAAGGAAAGGATTAATTTCTTTTTTAGGTTCTTCCTTTTTCCGATATTTCTGCTCGCAGTTGACTGGGTCGACGTGACGGTTCTCGGGAAATTATATTCTTTCAATAATTATTACGTACTGCAGTCATTAATAATATCGTTTAATAATAACATAGTTTTACTGCCTACATAATAAAATGGTTATTAATTGATGCTATTACTATCACATGCCTTATTCTCTGTTAATACAGCAAGTTATAATTTTGCAAAGTAATTGTCCTTTTATTATAATTTGGATAATTACACGGCAATAAAAAAAAATTTCACGGTCGAACGGTGACTGAAAGAGAAAACGAGAGGAGGGGAACCGACTGAACCATGTATACACGGACCTCATAATTATACGGGTCAGTGACTCTGAAACGTCGGTGTCTTTTCCATGAGCAATTTCACGCTTCATTGACTCTTCGGTGGAGCTTTTTATCGTGACGAGGTCTTTAAGGAGCTGGAACTTTGCAGTCGAGTGGATCCTTACATCTTTTCATCCTAATGGCGACCACGACGATGATGACGATGGCGGTGATGATAACGATGGTGGCACTGCTGGTGATGATGGTGATAGTGATGGTGGTGCTGATGACGATGATGCTGAAGACGGAATCTCATCATCCCAGCTGCTGGAAGACCTGGCTGACGATGAAGACGACGATGGCGTCGGAAAGCGTCTTCAATCCAGAAGATCTGACGTGATGGGCTCTGTGCTCGGATATCCGAGGTGTATCTGGTGAATGGAGGATGTAATGGGTTAATGCATCAGTGCATCAATGTATTAATGCATCAATGCATTTTTGTGCATTGTTTATACATAGTATATATATATATATTTGGCAAGGCCATAGATTCAACTTGCTATAAACATACTAAAATACTAATCTAATAATTATGCAGCTTGAAGAAAGCCAATGTTTACATGCATTGTGTGCATTATACACGACATTTTATGCATTGAAACTGAAATAGTGTTGTGCAAATGCGATCGTAATACGTGCACTTAACAAAAGCGAAATAATCCTTTAAAAAACAGAAAAATGTAAATATTTCAAAGCAATAAAATAACACTCTCGGACATCATGAAATATTAACAAGTCACGAAGCGGATGATGACTGAGATGAAAAACTCGTCTGCTCGCTCATAGCGTGAGGGTGCGTTTTATCTTTGAACTATGAAAATAAATAAATATTACTCCGCTAAAAACACTTTCTTTGTTTGAATTTGTTTTCTTATTTTTTGTATGAAATTTTTTTACTTTATTTTTGTATTTACATTTTTATTATTTTAAACGGAATCAAAAAGAGAGTAACATCGAATTTTAAAATTTAAACGCGAACTCGCACCAATAAAGAAAGGGCTTTCTTTAAGATGGCGTCAACAATGACTGAAAAAAATACCAAATAAAAAACACAACATAAACGGCAGCAACAACAACAACAAAAACATTAACATCAACAATGGAGACAAAATGTTGAGGAATTATTCTCAAAATAGTTTTCAAAAATCGTGGCAATTATAAAAGCCGTCATTATGAAGTCACAACAACAATGGAGCTAATTACAATTACGTAATAATTATGTTTTAAAAGCTGAGAATAAAGTAAAAGTTTGGAACACAATTGCATTTTGAAAATAATGACTACACTCATTTTATTAATGATTGACAGCAATAATAAAATTACAACTTTGCTTATTATTATTATTATTATTATTATTATTATTATTATTATTATTATTTATTATTATTATTATTATTATTATTATTATTATTATTATTATTATTATTATTAGTATTATTATTATTATTATTATTATTATTATTATTATTATTATTATTATTATTATTATTATTTATTATTATTATTATTATTATTATTATTATTATTATTATTATTATTATTATTATTATATTATTATTATTATTATTATTATTATTATTATTATTATTATTATTATTATTATTATTATTATTATTATTATTATTATTATTATTATTATTATTAATTATTATTATTATTAAAAGGCACCGTTTGATAGCAATGGAAATGAATTTATGAGTTGGGATTGTAAATTTATGAAGACAACATCAATTTATTCGAGAAAGCAGACGAGTTTTTTAAAATGGCGCGTAGAACCGCAGACGAATAATTTCCAGCGGGTCGACAAATATTCTCGTTCTCCTGCAGAACTTTTATTAACATAATAATTAACATTACAAATATAAATATTTCTATTTTTCAAATTATTCACAATAATTTACAACAATAATTATTAAATTATAATTAATAATTACAACAATTAATAATAAATTACACTTGTAAGGTATTAAAAACGTACAAAAAAACCTATTAAGCAATTTTTAGCAACTTTCATCTGAAGGCTACTTTTATTGTCTTTGTTTTGAAGCAGAACTGTCGGAGAGTAAAAAATAAATAACGAAAACAAAGAAACAAAACAACAACAAGCATCTCCATAGCAACGACAAACAACGTCTCCATAGCAACGGCCAAACATCGGCAACATCCGATCTTTGTCGTTGCTCGGCGGCTGAGCAAAGGAACTTAAGAAAATGGAGGAGTGGGAATTTGATTTTAAAACCGTTGAAAGGAGAAGATAAATTATTTTCAACAACAACAACAACAGCAGCAGCAGCAACAACGACGACAACAACAACAACAACAACAACAACAACAACAACATAACGACGACGACGACATAACGACGACGACAACAGCAACAACAACAGCAATAACAACAACGACGACGACGACGACGACTACGCCGACAACTATGGAAATTTTAAACCGAAATAACTAAAACTAAAACTAAACTTAAAAAACACAAACGACAATTCGTGAGACTTCAAATTTAAAAAAAAAAAAAGTATGAAAAGGATAAAGACATTATTAAAAATTTATCAATTTAAAATCATCAAAACAAAACATCATTAAAAAAAATTAAAAAATACAAAAATAAAAAAAATACAAAAAAACAAACTAAATAAAAACAATACCACGAAGACGACCACATGACTCTGATCGAACTCGATGAACTCGAGACGAAAGCAAAGAAACCTGAACCGACACTTGGCACAGATGGATCTCCTCTGGTCGTATCCATGGCAACTGTGGCAGACGAGTCCGTGGGAGCAGTAACTTTTCTCATTAATCTCGTCACAGCGAGCGCTCAGCGGCAGTTCCAGGATGGCTGTCGAGATGGGGGGCGTGGCGTTCGTGAATGAATTGCATGAATATTCAATCGGGACGGTCATTAATATTAATGACGACCTCTCTAGATTAATATTTATGAGCCGTAGGAGGCGGAGTTTGACTTTCTTGATGGTGACTTGCGGTGTTGGATTAATGGTGATTAAGAGATGGATCGATGACGGTGATGATGATGATGATGAGGTCATCAATGTAAGTTGGTATTTAATTATTATACAATTCAATTAATAATTACAACATCATATTTACTAGCTAAAGGATTAAATTTTAATGTATGAACTGGAACCTCACCTTATATAGACATTAATATAGTTGTTATTAT
>JAJTWR010000481.1:1342500-1345000 GCA_021613335.1 Whitmania pigra
CATCATCACCATCATCACCATCATCGGTAAGTCTATTTGAAAAGCTCCAGCTAATTGGGTTTGCGTTGATTAAAAGAGTCGATGCATTGATCCAACTTAATGGAGTCCTGACGAAATGGTGGTGCATTTTTAATGCATCGATGAATTGCCGTCAATTAATCCTCATATAAATAGCTGGGATAAAAAAAAAACATCAAGCTACACCAACGTCTTCTGCAGGTGACTCCATCTTGTTTGTAGCCATCTTTGCAGCGACACGTGGCTCCCAGCGATTGGTTGGCCTGCCGACGACTCCCATTGGCTGAGCACTCGACCTCGTTAAGAGCAATGTCACTGTACACTGGTCGGGAAAAAATATCGGGTCACCAATCTTGACATGTGATTGGACGACATTGTAATGTATCTATCTCGTCTGGTGTAAATTACAATCTGCCCCTTTGAGCAGTAAACCAAGTAAGTAAAAAGAGCTCGTCTGCGCTTACTACTCTCCTCACATTACTTACCACGCCTACCACACCTACCACACCTACCACACCTACCACGCCTACCACACCTACCACACCTATCGCACTTACTACAACGGCAGCTGAAGAATGAAGTTTTTTAATTCAGTCACCGGCAGGAATTCTCTAGAACTGAAGACAAAGAATCGCAAAACAAGAATCTTGCGTGGATTGCGGCAAAAACACTCGCGCCACCCAAGGACAATAAATCGGCCATTTCCGTGACATAGGGTCACGCGTCCGACACAGGTCAGATGAGTCATTTCCGACTTTCAAAAAAACGTCTCCGATGTAATTTGTTGAGACGAACGCTTATCAGATGAGGCGCTTCATAAATTATTAAATTGTTATTGTAAATAAATAAAAGAGTGTGGGGGTTGCGGGATGACCGACCTCGGGTCAAGGTTTTTTTTTGGGGGGGGGGGGGGAGGGGGGTGGAATGCTGAATTACATTCATAAATTAAGACAACTACCCAGACATGTAACCCAGAATTGATCGGGAATTGAATCGTTATTTTTATTTATGACAGATCTCATAGCTAGGAGAGAGATAAAGAGACAAAATAAAACCATCCAGAATTTCTTAATCGCCTCAATTTAGATGGAAGAATGAGGAGGTGTCGGATTCTAGGGGGCAATCCATCACGAATTTATTAGGGTCGACTCCGTTTCGGCTCCGGTTTGGCAGCGTCCTTCACCCTTTCTTTCACCCTTCCTCGCAAGGCGTCTGAGAATATCCCGGAATGATGGATGTGCTTGGATTGTCTTCATTCTGGAAGAATTTCATGCTTTACAGGCGAAATTGAGCGATCCATTAATTTCTGAGGGTAATCAAATTTATTCGGCGCAAGTGAGCTCGCCAGGCCATTTCATTATTCAGCCTGGAGGGGCGTACGACCTGGAATGTTTGATTGCTTCGCTAATGATGGCAGGAAATAGGGTCGGTCCATTTGGTTGAAAGGGGTGGACGGGATCCCTTTTTATGGTACGACTCTGAGAAACTTTCAACTTATTTATATTTTTAGTTAATTAATAATTACCTTTATTTTTAATAAATTGTTAATTAGGTTTATTTTGTACGTACATACATACGGACATTAATAGTTGGAGTTATTATTATTATTATTATTATTACTTCATAGGTTAAGTTAGCATTGTTGCGGTTGAACTATTTTCTGTTGCAGCAGAATTTCTGGAATTGAAAAGAATTCGTTGCAGGAGGTCGACAAGATGGAGAGTTAAAAGTGAGTGATACGGTTCTCGCGATTTCACTGCCTCCGCTTAAAAAAGAAGTCCCTGGAAAGTCCAATTTCGTGGCAATGGAAGTAGCGCCTGGATTCCTTGGCGCCGAAACGTGGATCGATGATGGTTGGGAGAATTGGGAAAAATGAGTATGAACAGGGATGGATAGATGGTTGGGTGGATGAGTAGATGGGTTGATGAATAGATGGATTGATTGATGGACGACGGATAGATGGATAGATGGATTGATGAATGGATAAATAAGTAGATGAATGGATGGGTATTTGGATGGATGGATGGATGGATGGATGGATGGATGGATGAGTAGATGGACTTGAAAGAGGAGGAAGTTTGAAGGAAGGAAAGGACTGCGGAAGAGATAAACGAGTGGATTAAATAGTGTGAAAAATGGCGGGAGATTAAATCGTGCTCAGATCAAGAGGCTCGTGTCCTCGTGTTATGCAAGTAGCTGGAGTAAAGACTTTGGAAGACGACGATGACGATGATAATAATAATAATAATAAAAATAATAATAATAATATAATAATAATAATACTAATAATAATAATAATAATAATAATAATAATAATAATAATAATAATAACAATAATAATAATAATAACAATAATAATAATAATAACAATAATAATAATAATAATAATAATAATAATAATAATAATAACAATAATAATAATAATAACAATAATAATAATAATAACAATAATAATAATAATAATAATAATAATAATAATAAT
>JAJTWR010000481.1:1347500-1350000 GCA_021613335.1 Whitmania pigra
AACAAATTAAAAATCATTCCTTTCCGAATTCTTTTTTGTTTTTAAATTTTTTTTTCATTTCCTGCCATCTTCTGATCCGAGAGACGATAGCAATGGAACAAGATGGCAGGTCGATAGGTAAATAGAAAGTGGCGGACAATTTAATGCCGTGTTTGGGAAGAAACTCCCGACGGCCCAACCGGTCGAGATAAGAGATTTCGACCAATCAGGAAGACGATAAATCAATCACTCTGCGCCATCACATTCTTCGAGTCGGTCAATCAGTCACAAAGCAATCAGACCATCGATCAGTTGAGATTAAGCGAAGGAGTTTTGGAGTGAAAATTTGAGAAAATCCCCGAGACCGCACACTCCTCTGAGTACAAAAATAAAACGAGGGGGGTGGTGGAATTAACGGCTCAAGTAGACTTGGCCCGAGGCCCGCTGAAAAAAATAATCACTCGTAATCTCCTGGGAAATAACACGAGCCGTTGTAGGGAACTTTTCCTTTCAAAAAAGCTTTCTCCATCTCTCCTCCCTGGAGCGAAAACGTCATTCAATACTACGATGTGTCTCCGTTACATGCCCTGGCGTCCATTTGTCTCATGTGTTTCGCTTTGAAACGCCGACAGAAGCGACCCGAACGGACGACGGACACGGTGGGGCAGACGTCAGGTAGGGGAATATGGAAGCTGTGGCGTTACCACACGTTATCCACACCTATCTACACTTATCCACACCTATAGCCATCTATACCAACATATCCACACCTATAACCATCTATATCAACATATCCACACCTATACCCATCTATACCAACTTATAGACACATATACTCATCTATACCATCTTATAGACACATATACCCATCTATACCATCTTATCCATACCTATCCACCCCTATACCCATCTATCCTTACCAAACCCCATTTATCTCCATCCAACCCCACCTATCCATACCCATCACCACCCACCTAGACCTATGCCTAGATCCACTCAAATAGGATGGACATAATTTTATTGTATCCCGTGTGGTCTGCTGGGTGGATTCGAGAAAATGAACATCGAGGAATGGGAGCGGATTCCGTCAAGTCGCCACCGGGACTTATCCGACCCTGGAATTAAGGAAAAACTTTTTAAGAATTTTTAAGTTTTTTTTTGCTGTCTTGGCTTTTTTTTCATGAAAATGTGTTTTGGAGGAGGTTTTGTGTTGGAGAGGAAAGTGAATGCATGATGAACGTGTTGTAGTTATTATTATTATTATTGTTGTTATTATTATTATTATTATTATTATTATTATTATTATTATTATTATTATTATTGTTGTTATTATTATTATTATTATTTATTATTATTATTATTATTATTATTATTATTATTATTATATTATTATTATTATTATTATTATTATTATTATTATTATTATTATTATTATTATTATATTATTGTTATTATTATTATTATTATTATTGTTGTTGTTGTTATTATTATTATTATTATTATTATTCTTATTATTATTATTAATTATTATTATTATTATTATTATTATTATTATGATTATTATTATTATTATTATTATTGTTATTATTAAAAATAATAATCAAAAACCTTTAAATTTATTGCGAGCAGAATTTACCGAATGACATTATTTCATTAAATCAAGTATTCACTGGAATTCCTTACATTGAAAGTTAATTTGAACTTAAAAGAACTGAAATAAAAGCCGACAGCAAAATTTACATTTACATTAATTCAATTCAATTCAAGTTCAAGTTCAAGTTAACTTACTGGAAGTGGACAAGCAGTGCAAGAATTTCAGAAATTTCGGGAAGAGAGGGGAATTCCCAGGTCTGTTGAGTCCCATGTTTAGAAACATTCGTCGTATCTTTTTCCGACCTCTGACGTCATCATCATCATGACCATCGTCATCATCATCATCATCATAATCTCCTTCGTCATCGTCGTCGTCGTCATCATCTCATTCCCTTGTGACGTCACCTTTATTACGGTGGAATAAAAAAAACGTATTTAAAAAAATTAAAAACAAAACGCAATTAATTAATGAAAAATAAATTTTAAATTTTAAAGACAAAACAGAAATAGGAGAAAAGCCTAAAAAAAAAAAATCCACTTAAAGAATCTCAAAATGGAGAGGTTCGCGCAGTGGGAAGCTGGGGTTGCTTTGATGGATGGAGTAATTACGTACAGAGGAACTTTTCCATTTATAATTCTCAAAATTAAACGTGAAAAGATAATGGCCGCTCGTCCGACATCTCCGTGTGCTTGGAATGCCGGGAACAACGAAGCAGACGCCGGCAAACTCGGTACGAACTGCTCCCGGCTTTCGACTCCCGGCTTCGGTACGCCTTAGGGCCGGTGCCGTCAATTGTTTGCCGGTGTTTCGGTGACGGCCGGTGGTTATCCGACGACTATGATGACTAAACGATGACTTTTCTGACACTAGAGGATTGCTCGCTGTTTCATTCACACGTGCAAATCGAACTCACAGTCGCTTACACAC
>JAJTWR010000481.1:1355000-1357500 GCA_021613335.1 Whitmania pigra
TGATGATGATGATATGATGATGATGATGATGATGGATGATGATGATGATGATGATGATGATGATGATGATGATGATGATGATGATGATGATGATGATGATGATGATGATGATGATGATGATGATGATGATGATGATGATGATGATGATGAGATGATGATGATGATGATGATGATGATGATGATGCTGATGATGATGCGATGATGATGATATGATGATGATGATGATGATGATGATGAGATGATGATGATGATGATGATGATGATAACGACGATGATGATGCGATGATGATGATGATGATGATGATGATGATATGATGATGATGATGATGATGATGATGATGATGATGATGATGATGATGATGATGATGATGATGATGATGATGATGATGAGATGATGATGATGATGATGATGATGCTGATGATGATGATGATGAATGATGATGATGATGATGATGATGATGATGATGATGATGATGGTGGTGGTGGTGGTGGTGGTGGTGGTGGTGGTGATGTCGATGATGAAGCGATTCTGATGATGATGATGAGGATGAAGACGGTGCTGATGATGATGATTATAATTAGATAATATTCCCATTGACAATGACGACTACGATGATGATGGTGGTAATATTATGATGGTGGTGATGGCGATGATGATGATGATGATGACGGTATTATGATGGTGATGACGATGCAGGAGAAGAGGAATGACGTTGACGTCGACGAAGCACAGAAGTTCACTCGAGCGTGAAATCTCCATTTCTCAATTAATAAGCAGATTAGAAGGACGACCGCCTCTTATAATTAAAAATCCTCGGCCATTCATAAACCCCCGCGCCGTCCCCAAAGTCCACGGGTAGGGTGAGAGAAGCCCCCAGACTTTTCTGCCCAGAGTCTACTCGATCGATTTTGTTGTAATTTTATTTAAGCTAACATTAGATTCAAAAAATTCACTTGGTGAATTACCAAACGCTAATTGGTTTTTTTTTATCTGAAGCCTTTTCTAAGTGGCAACTTAACGTGCTGACAGAGTGAATTTGTAGATATTTGACATTCAAGTATCAAACCTAATACGAGTTATTTATTAAATTTATATCGGTTTATTATTTTCGTGAAAAGTTTACATTTTTTGAAAACTTTATTTTTAAAAGTCGATCGTGATAAAAAAAATAAATTAAAATTACTCGTGCCACCTAGGGAAAGTAATGAAAATTAATTTTGCAATTTTAAATCCAGTCGCCAGGGTTTGGCAAAGTGTCTTCATTTTTTAATTCACCTTTTATTATAAATAATTATTTATTTTAAGCCGTCTAGAAATTGCTATGATCTCGTAATTAATTGTAATTTATCTAATATTATTTCAAATACCTAATTGTGATTTCACTATTAATATTGCTATAATTACTATTGTCATTATCATTAACATTCTTAAATAATAATGTTATTATAATATATTTATTAATAATACCATAATAATAATGTATATAATATCATCATTGTCATCGTCGTCGTCGTCATCGTCATTGTCAACATCATCATCATCATTTTCTAACAACCATGCTCAGTGACATGACTAACAACCGACTTCATCATTAACGCCGCAATTGTTGCCATAATTTTCTTCTTCCTCCCCCCCCCCCCCCCCCCAACAAAAAAAAAATGAAAAAAAATTTTCTTGTGGTGGTTTGAAGCTCGGCGGGTCACGTGCTACTTCCGCGTTGATGGAGGAGTTTCGGAAAAAATGTTCCCACGCATGGGCAGCCATAAAATATAAGCCACCTCCTTCGAGTAGTTGTCATCGTCATCCATTACTAATGTAATTCGGTAGTCGTCGTCATCAGTATCATGACGGCGGGCGTCATCATCGTCATCAGCATCATTGCAAACGTCATCAACGTCACCATCATCATCAACCTCGTCACTGTCATAGTCGTCACTGTCATTCGTCATTATCGTCATCGTCAAAAAATCATCATCATCATCCTGAGCAGCAACCGCATAACCATAAACAAAATTATTAGCACTAAAATCATGGATAAATTATCCCTGAAGCAAAACATCCTTCGTTTAATTCATTCATGGACATCACAATCACAGTTCTATTTTTATGTTTCTCCCAAACTCCCCTTCCCAATTATAGTTCACCTCATTCCTCACTCACTCACTCACTCACTCACTCACTCACTCACTCACTCACTCACTCACTCACTCACTCACTCACTCACTCACTCACTCACTCACTCCACTCACTCACTCACTCACTCACTCACTCACTCACTCACTCACTCACTCACTCACTCACTCACTCACTCACTCACTCACTCACTCACTCACTCACTCACTCACTCACTCACTCACTCACTCACTCACTCACTCACTCACTCACGCACTCACTCACTCACTCACTCACTCACTCACTCACTCACTCACTCACTCACTCACTCACTCACTCACTCACTCACTCACTCACTCACTCACTCACTCACTCACTCACTCACTC
>JAJTWR010000481.1:1360000-1410000 GCA_021613335.1 Whitmania pigra
ATAATATAATAGGGTAATAATAATCTCTTAATTAATATTATTAATATTATTATATAAATGCAAATAATTAAAAAACATAAATAATTAATAAATATATTATTATATGATATTATTATTATTATTATTTTATTATTATTATTATTATTATTATTATTCTTATTATTATTATTATTTTATATTATTACGAAGAGCGTAACTAATACTCCGTGAAAAGTTGAAGAGAATTTATAATCACATCTCGAGGCAAAATGTTTCCTCACAAAGCAGAATCTCTCAGCGGAAACAGACAAGGCAATAACAGCCATAATTAAACATGGAAATTAATTATAATGCCAAACTTCAAAGGAAAAGATACGGTGATGATGGTGATGATGATGATGATGATGATGATGATGATGATGATGATGATGATGATGATGATGATGATGATGATGATGATGATGATGATGATGATGATGATGATGATGATGATGATGATGATGATGATGATGATGATGATGATGATGATGATGTGATGATGATGATGATGATGATGATGATGATGATGATGATGATGATGATGATGATGATGATGATGATGATGATGATGATGATGATGATGATGATGATGCTGATGATGATGATGATATGATGATGATGATGATGATGATGATGATGATGATGATGATGGATGATGATGATGATGATGATTGATGATGATGATGATTGATGATGATGATGACGACGACGATGATGATGATGATGGTGGTGGTGACTTCCCCCAACACTCTCAAAGCAAATATATGCGTAAAGTTGAAAAAAAGGTTAAACTAATCGTTTAAATTAACAGTAATTTTAAACTAATTTTCAAAATTTTATATTTTAAATTCTGACCAAGAACGTTAACTATAACATTAATCAAATTAAATCATGAGTGAGCACAGATTAAAATCCGCCTTCTGAAGACCTTTGCATCATGATTTGAGAATGGTGCATGTTTTTACATAGAATTAATTCTTGAGTAATCCATGATCAAAAAGACATTATGATTCTTTGTTGCTTGTAATTATTTACGTTTAACGTAATTATGCCGCCGTTAATTGATCTTGCCCGATGAGCAAAATTATCGAGGCACATGGAAAATGCATAATTAAAAATAAGGATTTTTTTAATCGATTTTTTATCATTTTTGTTTTTTTTTATTCGTCATTCTTTGCTTTATAAAAAATTATGAAATACTGAAATTGAATTGTGAACCTCAGAATATAATTTATTGTTTTTATTTCAATAAAAAATATCTATCGTGGAAAGTAGCTCCCAAAAACTTAATGATGGCTCATTATCTAAATAAACACTATGCACTATTTATAAGATTATTTGATAACAAAAATATATTCTGATTACATTTCATTACTAATTTCGCAACTTTTTACAAAAATATTTACAATCCTTTCGCAAATGAAAAGTAAATGTAACTTTCAATTTTATATTTTATTCAACATGGGAAAAACTTTCATCTAGATGTTATGATATGATTAAAACCTATATCCGAAATATTTGTTTTATTCGCCAGGATTAAAAATTTGTATTCTGAAAATTTTATTTCATTCGCTAGAGTGTCAGATTTTTAAAGATTTTATTTCATTCGCCAGGATTAAAACCTATATTCTGAAATTTTTATTTCATTCGCTAGAGTGTAACATTTTTAAAATTTTATATTTAATTCGCTAGAATTAAAAATTCCATTCTGTGGGTTCTATTTCATTCGCTAGGTGACATCTACACGTCGATAAACGTCCACTGCTCGAGAGAAACCGGCTTTTGCACGTGTGACGCCATGATGAAAGACAAATTCTCTTGTAGATCTTGTGAGTCTTGTTCTTAAAATAATTTGTTTTCATTTCATTTATTGCTCAGAGTTACGAATATGATATTATACTGGCAGCAATTTAACGTAATATTTTATATTAATAACTGGCTGGAAAGTCGTAATAATATTTTTTGTAGAAGGAAATTCAAATTTAATTTCAGCATTCTGAATCTCAACTTCTCAGTAAATTTGATATCCTCATGTTATCCTAAAAAACTTGGAGGCAGATAACAAGGCCCGACATAAACAATTTTCATAAACACGTTCACTTTAATCGTGCTCATTGTTGCACATCAGCAAACAAAAATATGAGCAATCATTACCATGACAACTATTTCAGACATCATAGATGAACGAGGTTGCGAACAAATCTACGACTGCGAGGGTGGGGCCATTTGCCGAGGGGGGAGGTGCAGGTGCCCAACGACCTTCAAACGCTGGGGAAACAAATGCGTGAGAAGCAACGGTAACTATGACGACCGAGATATAACATCTACAATAATTTAATATAATTTATTGTGTATTAATAGAATTTAATAAAATTTATCTTATTTTTAATTAATTAATTTAGTGATCATTTCATATAAAAGTTAAATTTTTATTCATATTATTATTATCATCAGTTATAATGTTATTTCTTCGAATTTATTGTAACAAGGCCTATAATTATATTCTTATTATTGACAGCAACTCTAGATGTCGGTTTCGGCAGAATTTGCGACGAAATCAACGAGATTTCTTACTGCTCCCAAGAACTCGTCTGCGTTTCTTGTCCGAGCTTCTTAACCGCCACAGCTGCAGACGACGACCACGACTACCACGACGACGCAACAGGAAATAAAAACAAAGTCCCTAAATTTTGCCTCAAACGTAAGAATAAATTGTACCGTCATTTTAAGATGTTCTTGTTATAAATTATTTTTTATTATTAATGTGATGATAATTTTTTTTATTTATTATTGAAAATTCATATTTCAATGATGAAATTTTTATAACAATTGGATGCATTTGAGTCTATTTTTGTGTGTGAAAACAAACCGATTAGAATAAACACTTAGTTATATTAAATTTTTAAAATTCAATTAAAAAAATAAATCCTTATTTTCAGCTCTCATTACCAGCCTTCAATTGCATTCCAAATCTTCAAAAATCGAACTAGACAGCGCTTTATTTTTGTTCGCTTTTATTTTTCAAGCTGTTCAAATCGCGCAGACGATGATTCGAATTTTACAATATAGTCGCGATGTTGTTGTTTTCAAATAAAGCTTCCACATTCGTAAGTCTTGTTTTTTGTGGTGTCTGTCAAACAGTCTGAGCCTTGTCTAAGTCTGGTTTCTAGTTTTTTTTATGTCTAAGAGTCTACTAATAACAATTGGTACCTTTAGTTTGACGCAATAGGAGCTGTGAATGCTACATTGTAAGATCACAGACGTTGAGGCAAAAATGGGTTTTCTGATAGGTAGGTAGATAGATAGGTAGATACCCACCAATTTCTCTCAGAAGATAACAAGCAACAAAAATGTCTTCTGTCGATTGCCTCTGTGCATTGCCAGTGAGGTTACGCCACCCCTAAATTCAAGGCTGGTGGAAGAATGGTCTTAAGGTGACCCCGATAATGAAGCAATATTAATGCGGTAGTCAAGCTGGAGTTATGCAGAAGAATTCATCCTGGTTAAAGTGCAAGGCATTTACGTTATCGTTAAGTAACCTACTTAAACATGATTTAAAAAATTTAGTTATTTGAAGAGAAAATTATAATAAATAATGAAAATTTATCAGGCGCAGAATGTTTAAGAGCCGCCTTATAACATAAGAAATATAAATAATATAATAATAAGATCTCATAACAAAATGTAATAGTTATTATAATATTTTTATCTTTATTATACTTTATAATTTTATAATTTTTAATATGATAGTTGTTTATTTTGAAAATAATAATAACAATAACCAATGTTGACGAATCTGTTACATTTAACATTGCATTACAAGGGCAGATGAAAACGAAAAAGATATTTTTCGATCTCTCAAAAAAAAAATCACTGCTTAGAAGACATCAGACGGCCTTTCATAAGAAGGATCGACTAAAACACATTTCATGAAAGGCTTGAAGCCATCAACAACAACATATCATTTGCTGAACTTTGATATGAAATGGCCGCCATTTCCTTTGCTTGTTTTCTCTCGATGTCGTTGTTTCTCGGTTGTCATGGATACAGGATACTGCTGCTACCCTTGCCGATGAGGAGTCACACATTTTGTTTCCACGTCATCGGGAAAGAGTTGGAAAGCCAAGGTCACGAGGTGCATATGATCTTGGAGAAGACTTACAAAGTACCGAAAGCGTTCTCGGAAAATACGAGCGTCGTGTATCACATTTACGGAGAAATCAAAGATGGAGGATCGGGCATAAATTTCGACGATGAAGTTTCCAATTTTACCAGTGAGTTGATGACCGGGGACCTCAGCGTGGAATTCGTGATCGAGAAAACTAAGATTTACAACAAAATGGTGTCTCAAGACATGCTCATGAAAAGCGAAAGCATGTTCGCCAATCTGGAAAAGATCAAATTCGACATTGTGATCATGGACATATTGTTTTTCATGAAATTCTCGGTGCTGATTGCCCACAGGCTCGGAATACCTTTCATTGTTTATACCAACTCCCCTGACCCATGGATGATCGGCACACCGTGGCTTCCGTCGATTTATTCACCAGTTTTGGACGGAGCCGACAAGACGCACACTTTCTTTAAAAGGCTCACAAATTCGTTGATGTACTTGGTCGAAGCTTATTCTCCGATAAATCCGCCTTTGGACGATGCGATCTTGAAAAAATACAGAACATATGGATATTTTGAAGACGAAGACGATCTGCTCAGAAATACATCATTGTTTCTGTGGCTCGACGACCCGGTATTGGATGACATGCCCCCGCTAACAACCAACCTCATCCTGGTAGGTGGACTCACCCTGGACTTCACCACCGTGGTCGATGCCAGTTCGAGTCTCCCGAAAGAATTCAAAGATTTCATTGAAGTGCCCGAAAGCAATGGTACCATAGTTGTCTCCTTTGGATCAATGGTCAGAAACTACCCCCTCAAAATAGCGCAAATGTTTGTGGAAACGTTTAAACATTTTCCTCAGTTCAGGTTTGTCTGGAGAAATCAAAACGACCATTCTCTGACTCTGCCATCAAACGTCAAAATAGCAAATTGGTTGCCCCAAAAAGAATTGCTGAGCCACAATTCAGTAGAGCTCTTCATAACACATTCAGGTATCAATGGCCAGTTTGAGGCCATCTACTACGGAGTGCCTATGTTGGCAGTCCCTCTCATGAGTGATCAGCCACGAAATGCGAGGAGGGTAGTAGACAGGGGCTACGGCGAAATGGTCTTCCTCCCAACGGCTACAGTCGAATCTCTGGTGAATTTAATAAACAAGGTAGGCTATAACTCTTTATGACTAAGATTAATCCACGTAGCTGCTACATAGTGACTTAATTGATTGTGATGGTATTTATGATATAATTACAAACAAGCTAATACCACATTGGAATATTTTCAACTATTCATCTTATAGAGCACTTATCCCATTACTCTCTCTAGATAACAAGTGACCCAAGATACAAGCAGAGGACTAAAAAGGCTTCAAGAATCTTCAGAAGCCAGAAGGAGACTCCTGCCCAAAGGGCAGCTTACTGGATCAACCATGTCATAGAATTTGGAGGGGATCACCTACGCCCTGTAGGGAAAAGCCTTCATCCTCTAAAGTACACCTGCATAGATGTCTTTGCTTTTATCATGGTCTGCTTGGCACTGGTTCTGATAACCATCATCTTGCTCATGAAAAGATTGTTAAGAATGTTTGGATTAATGGGTGGAATTGAAAAACTCAAACGACTTTAAAATCAATGAGCTTAAAAAAAGTTGTTGTATATTTGTGGAGTTCATTTTTTAAGAAATAATTATTTCAATGGTTTTTTGAAGTTGTAACTGACTACATATATCAATATGCTATAATCCACTTTAAAAATATTTATCATATTCAAAATTTAGAATTGCGTTCCATAAATATAACATTAATTTAATTATAATTTGAACATATCTATAGTTCATGTTTCCACTTGTTGATAGAAACATAAACTTATTACAGGTTTTGGAGTTTTTTCAATAAAAATTATTATAATGAAACGACGCTGTTTCAAAAATGAAATAGAACTCTTCTTTTTTCAGCAGATACTACGGTAACAAAAAAATAAGTTAAAGCAAACACAGAAATTAAAACGACAACATCAGAAGTTACTTGTGCAGGGGTGGGCCACTGGTGACGAGCAAAAACCAGATTTCGGCTCAAAAAATGTGTGGCTCTGCATTCGGCGAAGAAAGCTTCGCATGAAACGCATGTTTGCATTTGAAATTCAATATCTAATTAATTTAGTGTTTGTTAGGCTAATTTAAGTGTCACTTCTTATAAATTTATTTATAAATAAAGA
This sequence comes from Whitmania pigra, assembly GCA_021613335.1. Taxonomy (NCBI): domain Eukaryota; kingdom Metazoa; phylum Annelida; class Clitellata; order Hirudinida; family Haemopidae; genus Whitmania; species Whitmania pigra. Next base: position 1,366,345 of record JAJTWR010000481.1, read on the forward strand.
TGAGTTCCAGCACCTTTTTTTCTCGAGAAAAGCACTGGTTATAATTAAACTGTGTTTTAATTATAGTTATAATTATTTTAATATAATATTAGTTATAATTATTTTAATATAATTAAACTGTGTTTTAATTATAGTTATAATTATATTAAAATAATTAATTTATTTTAATATAATTAAACTGTGTTTTAATTATAGTTATAATTATATTAAAATAATTAAACTTATTTTTATTATTATTAAAATTATTTAATATAATTAAACTGTGTTTTAATTATAGTTATAATTATTATAATATAATTATTTTTTAATTATAGTTATAATTATTATAATATAATTATTTTAATATAATATAATATATTATCAGATACATTGTCTTCTACAAACTCGTCTGTTTTTAAGCCTGTGTTTATAAATTAAACTGTGTTTTAATTATAGTTATAATTATTATAATATAATTATTTTGTTATATTTTATTTTATAGTTATAATTATTATAATATAATAACCGTATCTGATAACCGTAAGAATTCAAGTGTCAAAAATACTCTAATTAAATGCTTCGAGACATGCTTTTTATTTCAGTCGCCAGGATTAAAATTTAATTTTTTATGATTTTACTTTGTTCGCTAGGCAACACCTACACATCGATAAACGTCCGCTGTTCGAGAGAAACTGGCTTCTGCACGTGTGACGATGTGATGAAAGCTACATTCTCTTGCAGATCTTGTGCGATTTTTTGGTTCTTAACAATATTTTTTTTTAATTTGATTTCAATTATTTCTTCAATATTATAATGTTTTATTGATATAATGGAATATCTAGTGACATTTTAATGTAATATCAATAACTATATTAATAACCATCTGGAAGCCCTTAACATTATTTTCAATATAATGTTTTCCGTTGAAGAAAATTTGAATATAATTTCAGCATTATGAGCCTTCTCAGTAAATTTGAAATTTTCATGTTATCCTAAATAAATTGAAGGCAGATAACAAGGCCCGACATGAGTTATAACACGCTCAATCTAATCGTGCTCATTCATGCACATTAGCAAACAAAAATATGAGCAATCGTTACCATGACAACTATTTCAGACATCGTAGATGAACGAGGATGCGATCAAATCTACGTCTGTGAGGGTGGCGCCATTTGCCGAGGGGGAGGTGCAGGTGCCCAACGACCTTCAAACGTTGGGGAAACAAATGCGTGAGGAGCAACGGTAACTATGACGACCGAGATACAACATCTACAATAATTCTGCGATCCATTATTACATTTTATTATTATCATTATTGTTCTTTTATCATCATAATTATTCAGAAATTATTATAACAAGGCCCCTAATTATCCTCTTATTATTGACAGCAACTATAGATGTAGGTTTCGGCAGAATTTGCGACGAAACCAACGAGATTTTTTATTGCTCCCAAGAACTCGTCTGCTGGAAAAAAGTCCCTAAATTTTGCCACTAGCGTAAGAATATATAGTACCGCTAATGGCGGACTCGTTCTTATTATTATTTAAAATTATTGAAAATATTAATTTTGTAATACATTATCATGTAATGTAATTGAGTTTATTAGGTAAAATAAAATGCTCTTTTTATTCGTTATTGCAAATAAATTTTTTTTAAAATAGTTCACGATGACATTTTCATAGCTAGAGGATGTCTGTGAAGCAGTCTATTTTTGTATGAAAAAATCCGATAAAAAGGTAAAAAAAACTTAATACATTTTTTAAAATCAATCGAACAAATATCCTTATTTTTAGCTCTCATTGCCAGCCTTCACATGCATTCAAAATCTTCGAAAATAGAAGTAGACATCGCTTTATTTTTGTTCGCTTTTATTTTTCGAGATGTTCAAATTGCGAAGCCAATGATTCGAATTTTATAAAATCGCGATGTTGTTGTTTTCAGATAAAGCTCCCACGATAGTAAGTCTAGGGACGTCATTTCAGCATTTTCCAAGGGAGGGAAAACTCTTGCACATCTTGAGTAGATGACCTTTTTTGTGCTTCTAACCAAAATTCAGGGATTGGCAAATTCTCGCAGAACGTGAGGAGATGATCTTTTTGGGTCTGGTCTAAAGTCCTTGCCCCCCTCTTCTCCTCCAAATGACGTCCGTGCATAAGCCGTGTTTTTTTTTTTTAATTTCTGTCAAAAAAATCTTCTGTGTCTTGTTTGAGTCTGGTTTCTGGTTTTTAAAGTCTACTGTAATAAAAAATGGTGCCTTTAGTTTGAATGCCACTCACCCATGCTACTATGTAAGTTCACAACAGCCGAAGACAGGACCGGATTTACCCGGATGGAGGACCCAGTGTAGTTGGTTGATGGTGACCTTGAAATACCTGATAAGCAAAAAATGGTTTTCTGCTTGGTAGAGACCCATCAATTTCTCTCCTTCAGAAGTGGACAAGCAAAAAAATAGGTCTTCTGATTGGTTGGCGGTGGCACACTTCGGCCAATTCTAAATCCTTAAAATCTGGTGGAAGAATACTCTTAAGGTGATCCTGATAATGACAGAATATTAATGCGTTAATGCCTCATGCTGGAGGACACAGACATTTGTTTATGACAGAAAACACTTGTTGATTAGTTTGACTTCCTGGTCAAAGTGCAAGGCATTTCAGGCATCGTTAAGTAACCTACTATAACACTTGGCATAACTTGATGAAATAGGTTATTCGAATGCTCTTAAAATTATAATAAATAATGATAATTCACAAAGCGCCATATAAACAGAGCCAACTTATAATAGCGTTAGATAATACAAAATAATGGAGCCAACCAATCAGAGAGTGTTAAAAAAATGGGTAAGGGGAGCATTCTAATTATTCTGACCCACATTTTGAACCGTTTGACAAATGAAAGACACTAAACATACGGAGAAGAAGCAACTCTGATACATCTCTCAATAAATAAGTATTTATCTTCCAAAAAAATTCGCTACTCAGAAATTCTGCTAAATGGCCCTTCATAAGAAGGTTCGACTGAAACCGAAACGCATTTCATGACAAGCTTGAAGCAATCAACAACAACAATAGATCATCTGCTATACTCGGATCTGAAATGTTCGCCATTTCCATTGCTTGTTTCATCTCGTTGTTTCTCGGTTGTCATGGATACAGGATACTGCTCCTACCCTTGCCGATGAGGAGTCACACATTTTGTTTCCACGTCATCGGGAAAGAGTTGGAAAGCCAAGGTCACGAGGTGCATATGATCTTGGAGAAGACTTACAAAGTACCGAAAGCGTTCTCGGAAAATACGAGCGTCGTGTATCACATTTACGGAGAAATCAAAGATGGAGGATCGGGCATAAATTTCGACGATGAAGTTTCCAATTTTACCAGTGAGTTGATGACCGGGGACCTCAGCGTGGAATTCGTGATCGAGAAAACTAAGATTTACAACAAAATGGTGTCTCAAGACATGCTCATGAAAAGCGAAAGCATGTTCGCCAATCTGGAAAAGATCAAATTCGACATTGTGATCATGGACATATTGTTTTTCATGAAATTCTCGGTGCTGATTGCCCACAGGCTCGGAATACCTTTCATTGTTTATACCAACTCCCCTGACCCATGGATGATCGGCACACCGTGGCTTCCGTCGATATATTCACCGGTTTTGGACGGAGCCGACAAGACGCACACTTTCTTTAAAAGGCTCACAAATTCGTTGATGTACTTGGTCGAAGCTTATTCTCCGATAAATCCGCCTTTGGACGATGCAATCTTGAAAAAATACAGAACATATGGATATTTTGAAGACGAAGACGATCTGCTCAGAAATACATCATTGTTTCTGTGGCTCGACGACCCGGTATTGGATGACATGCCCCCGCTAACAACCAACCTCATCCTGGTAGGTGGACTCACCCTGGACTTCACCACCGTGGTCGATGCCAGTTCGAGTCTCCCGAAAGAATTCAAAGATTTCATTGAAGTGCCCGAAAGCAATGGTACCATAGTTGTCTCCTTTGGATCAATGGTCAGAAACTACCCCCTCAAAATAGCGCAAATGTTTGTGGAAACGTTTAAACATTTTCCTCAGTTCAGGTTTGTCTGGAGAAATCAAAACGACCATTCTCTGACTCTGCCATCAAACGTCAAAATAGCAAATTGGTTGCCTCAAAAAGAATTACTGAGCCACAATTCAGTAGAGCTCTTCATAACACATTCAGGTATCAATGGCCAGTTTGAGGCCATCTACTACGGAGTGCCTATGTTGGCAGTCCCTCTCCTGGGGGATCAACCACGAAATGCGAGGAGGGTAGTAGACAGGGGCTACGGCGAAATGGTCTCCCTCCCAACAGCTACAGTCGAATCTCTGGTGAATTTAATAAACAAGGTAGGCTATAACTCTTTATGACTAGGATATATCCACGTAGTTGCTACATAGTGACTTAATTGATTGTGATGATATTAATGATATAATTACAAGCAAACTAATACCACCTTGGAAAATTCTCAACTATTCATCTTATAGAGCACTTATCCCATCACTCTCACTCTAGATAACAAGTGACCCAAGATACAAGCAGAGGACTAAAAAGGCTTCAAGAATCTTCAGAAGCCAGAAGGAGACTCCTGCCCAAAGGGCAGCTTACTGGATCAACCACGTCATAGAATTTGGAGGGGATCACCTACGCCCTGTAGGGAAAAGTCTTCACCCTTTAAAGTACATCTGTATAGATGTCTTTGCTTTTATCATGGTCTGCTTGATAGTAGTTTTGATAGCCATCATCTTGCTCATGAGAAGGTTATTAAGAATGTTAGGATTAACGGGCAGAACGGAAAAACTCAAACGATTTTAGAATCAAAGCGCTTTAATGAATTTGTTATAATTATTTGGAGTGCATTTTTTAAGAAATAACAAATAAAAGTCATAATAACAATAATTGAAAATTGAACGGATGGAAGGAGCGAATGATAAACTTCGAAATAAATAGTTCTACTCACATTCAAAACAGACGAGTTCGCAGAAGACAATGCCTCTGATAACCCTAAGGATTCAAGTGTCAAAATACTCTAATTAAATGCTTCGAGACATGCCTCTCATAGATAAGTCATGTCATGGAATTAAGTCGTTGAAAAGGTTAGAAATTAATTTAGCAAATAAGTTTATCACAACCGACGAACGCCAAGTAAGACAGTTACACAAAAAGTATCAAAATATGACGTCAAAAATCTATGCCAACTAAAAAAAGTAAAAAAGACAAGGCTGAAACAAGTCATAGAAAAATATCGACACAGGCGTTTAACAAAAAAATGCAGAAAAATAGCCAGGAAGAATCCCGACTTCAAAAGTCCTCAACAATCCTCTTGACCTACGACCCCGTTCATGGCGACGTTGACGTTCCCGTCGCTCCGAGTCAACATCTCCGCCAGTGATTCCAGCTTCTGCTTCCAGTTTTCCATCATCTTCTCTTTGTCAGGATCGTCTGTCGATTCTTCCCCGATCGATTCTCTCCTCGCTTCCTCGAAGTTCACGAAATAAATAGCCGAGCCGTTGCTGTCGGTGGACAGCTGCCTGGGGACCAACTTGTTTCCACCTCTCCTCTTGGTTTTCTGCTCCTTTCTTTCGGAGGCGTTGAAGTTCCTCGAATCCCCTGTCGAGTACGGGGTCGAGGGTGGACTGAGGTTCAAAACGAGGTTGGAAGAACTTGACTCTTTGGTTGATCTCTTTACTCCCTAAGAGAAACAATTGAATTTTGAGGCAGAATAGACACGCATGGTATGAGAAAAATCATCTCAAAAGTTGGTCGACCGAATAAAAATAAAACCAAAAGTTAAAAACTCATGAAACTTCAGAAAACATCATACCAGTCGTCCATTTCTCCTACAAAAGAAGAAGAAATAAATGTGAGTGAGTAAAAAGTTGATCCGATGCCAATTAAACCAAACCAACCTTCTGATTAGGAGCAGTGCCACAACGATGCCAATGATGATGGGCAACAATAAACTCAAGAATGCGAGGTAATTAAGCGAAGAGCTGTTTTCATCTGCTGCCAATGCTCTTTTTGAATCCAAGATGCTGCTGTCATTTATAGTGGTTGACTCGGGATGGGCTCCAGACGAGTAGAAAATTGATCCTAATCGAAGACATAACATTGAATCAAACATCGTTTAATGTTAAGTAAAATTTTAATTGGTATTTTAAAATCATTTGTATCAACAAATATCATTTGTTGAAATTGAAATATCAACATCTAGTTGCAGATGTCTCCCTACCATTAAATGCCCTTATTGAACTTGTAGATGACGAGGTTGCCAATTTGGCACTTGATTTAAAATCTGTAGTTGTAAATGTAAACCCACTAGATGGAATCTGCTTGGTGGTAGTGCTCAGCGGTGGTTGGGGACAAAATTGTGTCAGGGATTTTGTGTCATTGTCATTATTCCAACTGTTGACGATCGTCCAATTCGTGCTGAGAAGGCATTCTTTCTGGTAGGCTTCACACATTGACACTAAATCTGTGGGCTTTGTGGTGAATGAATTAATTTTTGATTTCCAAGAAGCTCTATACCAAGTAGAGATGTCAGTAAATTCTTTTCCACCATCCTTGCACATATTTGAGCTGGGGTTTATGTCATCAAAAATCGATGAATAAGTTGTACCTTCGATGGACTCCAAAGAATTTTTAAATATTGACTTAAAATCCAAGAATTGTGGTGGAAAAGTTGGTATTTTTGGAGACGGAGTTGACATTTTGATTAAAAGAAAGGATTTAACGGAACCTCAAGCAAGTACAACCAAACAAAATGTCAAACTAAAATAAATTGAACAACACGTTATTTATGCAACTATTTTAGATGAATAGATGAAGTGTTAAATGGATATAAAGTAAACACTCCAACCTCCCGAAATTTGTGGAAAACATCAAAATATGAAATCATAAAAAATTGAAATTCATCCAAAAGCACCACATCTTTCCTTCCAACAAAAGTTCCGAGGAAAAAACCTTTAAAAACATAAATAAGTTATCAACATCACCTGTACCAGTTACGAACGGTACTAACTATCATGTATACGTTATATTCATTATTGCCAGTGCTGCTTTTTTCCATTAGATCTGGATTTTTTGAAGCCAATAAAAATTGAATTAATTTGGTTTGGGTTTTATCAAGAAGTCCACTGCCAACGCTGGTTAGATTAGCCTCAAATTGTAAGAAAACATAATTCCACGTTTATGCATTTCGTTTCCTTAAAGTTTTAAACTAAACAAATAATTTAATTAAATATTTCATTTAATTTGCAGACATTTAAAAGTGCATTTGGTTTGGATCAAACGGACGCGGTATCCCTACCCTTGAAGTTATGTCTGCGTTATGTTCAAACGAATCAAACGAAGTTTTAAAATAGGGACATTCGTACTACACATTGGCAATCCGACGCTTGCAATATTGAAGTACTCTTGAAGTTCTGTTTTGCCGTACTCCACCTCACTTTAGCTTCGTATTTTTAACGTTTATCCACATTGATTCATGTGGAGACGAAGTTTCACTAGGAGATCGTATCTGAATATAGCACGAAGCACAATAGGTACTCTGATGTTGGTTCTTTAGATCTTCGGTTCAAATTTCAAAGCCAAACGAGATAACAAAAACGTCCAAAGTCTAAAGGGAACATTATGCTTTCTGAAAATCATAAACTGACAAAACCAGGGACTAAAAAAAGCAAGCTGACAATGCGATGTTCCAAATACAGACTCAACACAGCAAAACAAAGTATTTAGAGATATCGAACAAGACATTCTGACACCTCTCCCGATAACCAGATAAACGAGCAAAAGCTAAGTTCTATTTCTAACTTCGTGATGTGGCATCAAAACAACATTTATTCCGTCATTCTCATGGCGAAAATGTATCGAAAATATGGCTCGGCAGCTCCTGCAAGGATACAATTTATTACAAATAAGATGAAAAGCCAATGATGTGGATAATAAACACTGCAGTATTAAACACTTCGACATCACATCGCCGACATCATCACCATCGCTGTTACATTTATCGGGCTGATGGTGATTACGATCGTGATGCAACAACAAGATTAAAATTAACAAAATAACAAGAGGGGGCTGAAAATAACAAGGAAAATGAAATTGAATAATAATAATAATAATAATAACAATAATAATAATAATAACAATAATAATAATAATACCATTAACAATAATAATGGCAACGATTGTCACTCTGATAAAAATTCCAAAAAGATCGGTTAAACTAGAGCTTGAAGGTTTCCTTGGCCTTGTCGGCGACGATCTTCGCAATGGCCAGGGAGGAGGTAGCAGCAGGAGAGGGTGCATTCCTGACGTGGAGCATCCGAGCCCCTATGTCGCCGATGCCGCTGTCGAAAACGAAGTCGTCCACCAACTTCCCCGAGGTATCCAGGGCCTGTGCCCTTACACCCGACGGACCCCTAAACAGTAACGGAGGGTAAGCAGCCGTCATCATTTAAAACTATTACAATAAATTACGTTGTTATTATAAGAAATTTATGATGTCATAAAAGGCGATTTGATTATGAAAGCAAGCCAACAAATGGTGTCATACTTTTTGACATCAATGGTCCTGAGAGAGGGCACGAATTTCTGCAGGACGCGAACCTGGGCTGCCGTATTGATGCCCCTGTACAGTTCACCCAGTGCGTAAGAAATGTTCGAGAATATCAACTTCCTCAAGCCTCTACAGGAAATGTAATGAAATATCAGCGAGCATCGCTTCGGAGAATGTTCAAGAGTAAATAAAGAAGCCAAATTCACTTTTAAAACACTCTCACGAAAATATGTCTCATGAAGCATACCCAGTACACCTGCTAGAATAATTCACCCGAACATTACCGGACGGCAAGAATAATCTTGTCCCCAAACAAAAATGGCCAAAAAAATAACATTAGCGACACCTACACAAACATAATCGCATCGGCAAACTCCGACGGACTGAACTGGTGAAGCTTGTAACCCTCCCTCTTGAATGCCAAGACGGCATTCGGACCGAGCCATACGTCCCCGTTCATCCTCGGGGTAAAATGAACCCCGAGGAAAGGAAACTTTGGATCTGGAACCTGGAACAAGCCATCGTTCGACATCAAAAACGACATTAATTTTCGAGTCCTTTTTCATTCCTTACGGGGTAAATATTTCCTCGAACTAGATTGCATTTCTCGGGCTTAAGGAGAAGGTAATCGCCACGGAACGGAACGATCTTTGGCACTGCGTTGCATCCAGATTTCTGAGCCAGGACGTCGGCATAGAGACCCCCGCACACAATGACGTACTTTGCCTTGATGTGGTCAGTATGACCCAACATGGCCTGGTTTAAAGCAGACGCATTATGATCAGTGGTTTAAAACGTCGACGTGCACTTCAAAACAGAATGTGGATCAATGTTGTCACAAGTACTGAATATTGTGCTAAATATAATTATCAACTATCGTATTTCATCATGTATAAGATGCACTTTTTTACCAAAAATTTATGTTTTAAAACTGGATGCATCTTATTGTAGATATTTTCAAAGTACATTTCTGTTTTTTCAAGCCTGCTGTACTGGAAATCAAGGTGCATCCTATATACATATAAATGGTATAATTAATTAAGTTATTATTAAAAAAACGTCAAAAACATTATTCCCAAATAATTTCAGCAAAAAAAAAAACAAATCCATAAAACAAAACAAAGGATCTATAAATGAAAGCTAATGGCAGAATTGTTCAAATTCACCAACAGAATGTCTGCCCTTAACGAGCACAGGGTAGTCGGGAGTATCCGGGGACTCCTTGAACTCCACGACCTCAAAGTTCAACCTCAATTGTCCTCCCTTCTTCTGGTAATTCTTGGCGTAGACATTCGTCACATAACCCCAGTCCACTATGCCCGTGTGAGGAGAATGGAGGGCTTTCAGACCCTAACAATATAAAAATAATAATAATAATAATATTAAAAAAAAAATAATAATAACAATAATGATGGTAATAACAATACTATTATTTGTAATAATAATAATAATAATTAATATAATAGTAATAATACTAACTGTTATTATTATATAAATATTGTCAATCCCTGAGTATCTTAATATTTTTATGGTGACAGAATGGTGTGTCGGATTTGGTCAGAAGTCAGATGAACATCAGAAAATGATTGGTCGAGAACTTGCCACGCAGTTCGGCTCGATCTCCTTGATCTCGTCCGGTCCCACGACCTTTAGATCGGGAACGTCGTTCTTGATTCCTCTCTCGTACAGGATGTCCAATCGCTTCACTTCCTCTGGGTCCGTCGCAACGATTAACTGGAAGGATTTCACGACGTAATGAATCAACAACGATTTTACACCGCCATAGGAATAATTATTACAATTGAGTTTTAATTTTATTATTCATTTTATCATAATCTTGATGATATTATTTTTTTATCTTATGAGTTTTTACCAATTTGAAGCTTTCAAGTCTTAAATGACTACTCCTTTGAAGATTAACAACTTGCAAGTTTGAACTAATAAATAACAAAGATTTTCCCAAATCTTTTGCTTTTCATCTTCATTTAGTAACATAAATTCTCACTCACTTTGCCACACTTCTTGTAAGGTATGTTGTTCTCATCAAGGTACTTATATGACAGCCTCAGTCCTTCAACGCACAGCTTTGCCTTGAGGGACCCCGGGGTGTAATATATGCCGGCATGGATGACTCCACTGTTGTGACCGCTTTGATGGGCGGCTAAAGTTGAGAATTTGATCATATCAAATTTAATGAGTAAAATTAGAAACAGTTGATCATTAAGAGCTAAATCTAAACAGATGGCTAAAAAGTGCATCGACAACTTTATGCACGATTGCATACCGACATGAGCTTCTTTGTCCACTACCATGTACTTTAGATTTGGATGCCTGTTAATCAGCTCCTGTGCTGTGGCCATGCCTACAATGCCTGAACCTATGATCAGGACATCATACTTTGGAACACTGGTTTGAAAGGAGAAGTTTTAGCCACTATCTCATCTAATTTCAATAGTTTTACAATAAAAGGTACTAGCCTAGAATTCGACGATAGCTGACGACATTTTTGAGCAGTTATTCCGAGCAAAAACATATTATTTTCCAGAGCATTTAAAACTCCAGTCTTTGTTGTTGCTCGACGCAAGACATGGGAACTTAAAACGGAGCGAATCATTTTTCAATAATTGATTTAAAATTAATGACAGAATTATTTGCGAGTGAGGTCAGTGCTTCTCCACATACGTAAATCGGCGGAGTAAACACTCTTGAGCTACGAATATCGTACAAGGTCGACCGATATTAGTTTCACCTTTATGCAATACAAAATTAATACATTTTCTTTAAGATAATTTAGTTAAAAATGGTAAATATATTGAAAGGGAAAAATTTAATGTAAGATTAAATAGCTTTTTGCTTAGTTCTAGCAGACACTTTGTTCTACTCCAACCTAATTATACCGCGTAATTAAATCACGTTAATTGTTAAGTATAATTTAGCTAAAAACTGTAATAAGTCTCAAGTAAGCTTTATTAGCTTGATCTTCGATTACTGTTTTTCTTTATAATTGACAATAATCTGGACCCATTGAGGGCATAAACCCCATCATCAACAATTACAAGATCAAAAGAAAATATTTGGCCATCGTTTTTCTGCTCACGGTTAAAGTTTTAAAGAATCCAGTGGATGCGAGTTTACAAAACAGGAAAAGCGGTAGATTTGATTAGTTTCCCTGGCTCTATGAGGGTAAAGCCACAACTCCCGCCCTAGATTGTAATTAGCTTTTTTTGTATAAATGTAGCATCAATAATAATACGTTTATTTGTATAGCGCCATAAGCTTAAGCAAATGAACTATTATCGCTGGCATTTATTAACAATGTCTGATTATTGATTCAATTGCACCTAAGGCCATTAAATCTATGATGCATGCCAATTTATATATGGACAAGTTACATGGGCGGATTTACGCCATTACCCAATACTTAACTTCACACTCTGCAACGCATATTTGCGGGAAATTGCACGCCTACTTCACTACAAATAGTTACAGAGAAACAGGTCTACAACAATTTAATTACAAGGCCAAAATATATCGTCAAGAACAAAATTTATAGGATTTTCTGGATGAATGCCGACTAGCAAGTTGTTTTTTGGAGTGCAGGACGAAGGGTTCATAGTAAACAGCCGAGTCTTGTAACCACGAATCTCAGCTTCCAGAAGTCTGTCGGTATCTATGAAGGTCATGCATTTCTTGGCTAGGTCGCACTGTTTGATTCCGAGTTCGGATTGATCGGCGGCATGAGCCAAAACGGCATACTCTTTGTAACCGATGACGTTCTTCAAAGATTCACACTTAGGATAATTCAGAGATTCCACATTCTTGATGGCTCCGTAGCAACAGGGGCATATTACGAAGGCAGCTTTGTTCTCGAAACACTTCTGAAGGACGAGGTCGGTTACGAGGCCGCAGCCGTGGAGACACACTCCTATGTCGAACTTCTCCTGGAAATGATCCAAATTACACTGATAGATTTCAATGTTAGATTTACTGGGACGTTCATTCTTCGCATCTTGTCGGGTTTGTACGGAATCGCCGCCGGAGATCATTGCCAGCTCCCTTTCTTCTAATATCGGCAAAGCCCGAGAGAGAGACTCCTCTTTGTTTTCGACGAGAACGATTTGACATTTTGGCAGAAGGTTGCTCAGTGCGATGCCTAGATAGCCGCTGCCGCAACAAAAATCGACAATTTTGCAGGAACTCGGCCATTCGGAAGCTAAAATATAAACTGGTTTCATCATGTTTTCCAACTGTTCGCATTTCCTTGCAAACCTTTTGCCCGGAAGTATTGCTTTGATCTCGTGAAGGCAGTCTGAGAAGTTTGAGCAACTTGAAAATTGAGCCAACTCATTTTGCATTGGAATGAAATTTCCATCCAACATTTTGGAAATGATTGCTTCTGTTTGGTGCTCTGAAACTTTTATCAATTTCTTTCCAACTTTAGTTTGGGCATCTCCTGGAGAATCGTTCTTTACATATATCAAATCAGAAGGTTGGGGAAGTATTTGAGGTATCTCTCCAAAAATGTCAGTCATAGCAGATTTCATGTCGTTCCTTTCGGCCATCCTATAAAACCATGCAAACAGTCTTGGGAATTTCTCGAGAGAATCTAAATAAAATGAATAATTTACTTGTAACACAATGCACAGGAAGCAACAAATAACCAAATCCAGCAGAAGAAAATCCAATCCCCCAATAAAGGGATGAACATCCAACAAATCCACTTCGAGATTGCTCGCCTGACTTTTTGCATCTCTGCGCCTTTTGTTGACATTCGACACTATTGGTGGCAATGACAACTCATCCTCAAGTTGATTTAGGATGTTTAATATATCCTCTTTAGCTTTGGTATCCTTTGCGTTATATATGCAACCTTTGACAGCTCTCAAAAATCTGTTTTCACACAAATCCGTCCACTTTGATATCTCGGCGCATGCTTTAAAGCAATTTTGATATTCACCGAGTAAATAAATATAATCATCTTTTGTCTTCACCAAACATCTCAGTACTGTGCACAACCCGATATAGTTAATGTTATGTTTATCGTCTCTAGCGAAGGGCAAAGGACGGGACTCAAAACAATTTGCTTCTGAAATGCTTAATTCTCTGAAATAGTTTGATTTCACAGACTTAAGCAGCTTGCAATCATCCTTGCTTTTAAGAAACGTGAGTGATTGACATGGTATTTCGAGAAAGCGTGCAGTAAAACACACCAAAACAGTTTCGACATCTAGTTCTAATCCTTGCGACGAATATCCGAAGCCAACGAAACAGCTCCTATCCACATTCATGTCCCAATAACAAACAAAAGTGCGCCCACAAACATAGACAATCGATTTTATTCACCTTCGATATTTTCAATGCATGCTTGTCGCATATTAAATGTTTATTAGCTAGATTTATTCAATATATAAATATGAATTAGTTTCAATAAGGATAGAAGGCATAGTTAAAAACATGTTAAAGGAGCACCCATATACTTGCAAGCTTTCACGCTAAAGTAAGATTAATAAAACATGATCTTATCATTTATTGGAATCAATAAAGAAAATATAGTTCAATGAAAATAATCACAGCGAGTATGCTTGGTGCACGGGATGCTGAACTGTTTAATGTATCTTCAACATATACGAATGAAACTTTCAAATCCTCATAATTCGTTCCATCGAGAGATACACTAACCGGAACTCCCGCAGAATTGCAGGTTTGACAAGTTGGAACGGTGCACATTAGATGTCGATTGGAAAGGTAAACGACTTCCACTACAGAGTCTCCAAATTTGCATTTAGGTTTCTTACAAATGGCTACCTCGAAGTTGCGACCAAAAATGTGTATCTTGGTGCCCGCTACGCCATTCTGAGGCAACATTTGAGTGAATGTCACTGATCGGAATTCAATTAAAGCTTCGGCCAAAAAGTTTCTGCTACATGCCAAATTTTTCACCTTGGTGATGTATTCGTTCCAACTCGGCATCCAATAATTGTTTATAGCATCGTTTTTTTCGCTGTCACTCATAGCACTGTATTTCAGTGAATTTAGGGCTAACTGTTTGAGATCACCCACGTTTAAACCCCAGCTAATATATGCGGCGTACCAATCCACTGTGACCCCATCGTATCCAAATGATCCTGGATCATCCGGTGCTAAAACGACCGGCACACCTTCACGGTAAAAGTATTGGCCAAAGTGATTTCTCAAGTCCGGGTCATATCCTAATATCTAGAAAAAAATTAATTTGATTAAATTCCACTAAATAAAACTGCAATGTCACCAGACAGAAATCGTTCAAGTTGCACATCACTGCTTTATCACCGTTATTCGTGCAGAAATTAGACTTCCATCCAAAACCATTAAAGTATTAATTAAAATTAAAATATTAATAATATTAATTTAATTATATAAATAAATATGAATAATATTAATATACATAATATATATTAAAATGTAGTAAAATATACCTGATTACTTATAAGACATGCTTCGACCGCTATATTCCGTTCTTTCATTAATTGCCTCAAGTATGGAGTTTTAGTGAACCCCTTTCCATGTCCGATACGCCTAGGTTGCAACAGAATAGCTTCGTAAGCATTTTCCAGGGTCGGAACAAGATCGTCATTTACTTCACTGGCCATCAGATCATCGGGCCAATTTGTCTCAACTGAGTGCAAATAGAGAGGAATTGATGGTCGACCTTCGTTGAAATCAGTTAGATAGTTTTTGATGAAATTGAGGGTCGAAAAACCGGCATCTTCCTCGCCGACATTGTCGAATCCGATGACGTGGTTTGGATAAGCTTGGTGAAGTTTTATGGCATTGTCCAATGCCGTTTGAAAGGCAGTGATACTTCTGCTACGAACAGCCGTGACAATGGTTTTATGGCCGACGAACTTTGGATACTTAGCCTGAAATTGCTTGAGAATGTCCAATATCATGTCGATTTCCGCGCTTAAATTCTGATTGAGGTTTTTCTTCCCGTTAGTATCATTACTGGCGCCGCTGAAATCGAGTTCGTACAATGAGCTGGCACTGTACGACTTTCTTGTTTCGAGATACATGATTCCTTCGTTCAAACTCTCGTTGTAGAGAGCCATAATGTATTTCTTCTTTATCTCGATGTTGTTTATGAGACTCGATCCTGCTCTGTCGACGATTTTGTTGAAGAACTGCCATCTCATACCAGAATCGGTCGCTGGTCCGCTGTTGTTAACGGTTGAAGCGTCGACGAAATTTGTCGTCTTCAGTATATCCTCCTTTGTTAGAGTTGTGTTCGCTACCTATTAAATGACCGAGATTTCTTTATTTTAGTTAAGTGTTATAAGTATGTGTTTAGTAAATTTATATATAAATATCCTATTTATCATTAAATGACCAAGATTTCTTTATTTTAGTGCTGCTACAGGTGCTACCAGTAGTATTTTTTAATAACAATTAAACCGAGTCAGTGCTTGGGCTGGAAACTAATTAATAATAAGTATTGTAATTCGTATATACAATTGTATATTGTATTAATATATATTAATAACAAGTATTGTATGTCTTACATAAATATCTCCAGTAAATATCTTCGATTTTATAAATTAATATTAATTTTCAAAACATCAGAAACACAATATTTGTATGGCTGTTCAAACAAAGTTCATTCACTGCTATAGCACCGCTAACCACTGCGCGTCATCACAGAAAATAGGTTATTTAATAATTTAAAATTGCTCTAAATTGTAAATAACAAAACAAAACAAATTAATATTAATATTAATGTTAATGTTACCTGAACCCAGCCTTGATTCGGGGGTGGATTTATAAAGAAATCCAAATACCAGGAATTTGCCGGATGAGTTACATTAATTGGAAGCACGACATAGAGATTATTGAAAATTTTCGAATTCCAAACGATGTCCAACAATATTCTCTTGCTCACCTGCTGATCTTAATAATAATAATAATAATAAGAATAATAATAATAATAATAAGAATAATAATAATAATAATAATATAATAATAATAATAATAATAATAATAATAATAATAATAATAATAATAATAAATAATAATAATAATAATTAATAATAATAATAATAATAATAATAATAATAATAATAATAATAATAATAATAATAATAATAATAATAATAATAATAATAATAATAATAATAATAATAATAATAATAATAATAATAACTAATAATAATAATAATAATAATAATAATAATAATAATAATAATGATAATGATAATGATAATGATAATGATAATGATAATGATAATGATAATAATAATAATAATAATAATAATAATAATAATAATAAAAGTGCATTTGCATCAAGAATATAAAAGTTTAAAAGTTATATCGAAGTTGTACATTTTTTATGAATAATTAATAAGTCCGTAATAAAACAGTAAATAGCGATTTGAAGCAGTTAATTAAACTTTAATACTAAATATAAAATATTTAATGAGAACGACTACAAAAAAAAATGCTGACTTTCGTGACTATGCAAGTTTCCCCCTTTTGGCAAGCCAACTAATAGCTTGTACAATTCCGACATGCGAATTTCTGGAAGAACTTGTTGAATCTGACGCGAAGGGTAGAAGCCTTTCTTTCTCGTGTTTTCCATGTCCCTCCATTTCAAGTAGTGGAAGAATTGGTTGACTATTGTTTCGTCCTATTGTATTTTTATGCAAGTAATTTGACAAACAAAAACAAGACATGGTCACCGCGTTACAGCTTTATGGAAATATTGGAAAACTGCGAAAATCCTAAAAGAAACTACTTTATAAAATTGTCTGTCAGTTTTAAATTAAATCGGCTGATTGAAACAATGACATTACGTTTACGTTAGTATTATAATATACAAACTGATTTCGGTTACATTTCGGACAAACGTTATTACTTCGATCCAATGTTTAAAGCATATTCAACCATTCAAATAATATATTTATATACATAATCATATATTCAAGTATTCAAATAAAGTTGGATGAAAGGTATGAATTATAATTTTATTTTTTAAATTTTAATACCTCAGTTAGCGACCAGACTCTATTTTCAAAAGTCTTTTCGTCTTCCAGAAGAATGTCTCTCTGCTTGAAGTAGTCTTTTATGGTTTTTGGAAGGGTAAGGTCCCATTCTGATGGGAGTGGCATGGAACTACTTAACGAGACCAGTGCCAATAAAACGACTAACTTCAGAAGCAAAGAGATCATTTTTATCTGCCGACGAAACCTTTAATTAGCTGAAAATTAAACTAAGCAATTAAATTAAGCAAGAAATAGAAAAGAAACGAATAAAAATTTGATTATGTCTACTTCAAAAATGACCCTCAGTAAATTCCAATCAATTTGAGTTATATTATATCAATTATTTAATTTAGTATTATCTTATGTTAGCAATTTGCTAAAAATTGTTATAAATTAACGGGTAGTTAAAGAAAAAATAATTTCCTCACAACAAATTTAGCTAGTTTGCCAGGCCTCTGAAATTCGACCGAGGCTGCTTATTTATTATCAGACAATTCTATTGTCTGTGGGCTTGACTTAAGCTGTTCAAAATAATACATGATGCAACGAAAAGCCGTATCAATATTTCTCATGCTTGCAAGAAATTCAATGATTTAAATTTTTATAGACATTTAATAGCATCATTGAGTGTTTATTTTTAAGAAGTTAAAAAAAAAAAGATTTACTTTTAAAAAGATACTTTTACCGATATTACTGGAATGTTAATTGGTTTTCTATTTTTGTATTATCCAAACAAAAAAAATTAGAAAATAGGTTTTCATAATAACAGGAAAACTAAAATTAGAGAACACAAGATAATCTTAAAAAAATTAAGCAATAGGCCAAACAACCTTTCTGATTTCTTTCAATCTGTTTCACTGTCTCTAAATTGTCAAGGGTACGATGGACTGTTGCTATAGCAACTATAGATGATTCCATTTTTTACTTTTACAGCCACTTCAAGAGCGCTATTGAAAGTTAGTTCGTCCTCTGGAATTTTAAGTAATTAAATTTATTAAATAAAAATTTTTAAATAAAAAAAAAAACTTCAAAATCGCTTCGTTCATAATATTTCTTCAACTGAACAAACAGTTGTTAAAGCTTCATTTAGCATGCCGACCACCAATAAAATGTAGAGTCATTCGTTTTGAATTCTACTTCAAGAGCGACGGAAAAAGTAATCGTTTTGATACCTATTGAGTACAGGACTAACTGACAAATTCAGAACTCTGAACCATTAACCGTATTTCAATAATATTATTAAGTGTCGTTCCAGGCGTTGCCAGGGTTGTAGTAGAATATTTTATGTGAAAATTATGTGCAACATTAACATTGAGTAAATGTTCCATATTTACTTATTCATTCAAAATTTATGATCGTCAGTAAGTTTGTCATTTATTGTGCAAAAGGATGCAATAAATAACCCACAAAGCGATTTAACAATGAAAGGGCAGCATTCGAACAATGTCCCTCAAAATGCCCTTCAAGAGCAGCTAGACTTCAATAGGTTTAAAAAATCGTACAGCTGTAAAAAGCGCTGCAATTGTGTCACCCATAACCAAGAAACAGACGACAACATTTAAGAGTAACTTAAAAATAAAATCGTCCGAAAACTCGTCTGCTTACGCGTAAGCCCGACACGACACGGTGGGGCGATAACCACTCGAGCGGCACTAGTCACGGAACTACCAATTAAATCAAGGCTCGGACAAAGATTCTAAAAAGATTTACAACATTTTACTGTAATAGTCCTGAGGAGAGGGTATCTTAGGGGTAAGACTAAACTGTAATCTCCTCATAAATGTTCAAGAGTTCAATTGTTAAGGTAAGAATCGGACAAAGAAAGTCTAAAGTAAAGATTTACAACATTTTACTGTAAAAATCTTGAGGAGACGGTATCTTAGGGGCAAGACTAAACTGTAATCTTTACATAACTGTTCTCTCTTCGAGATTCATAAACTAGTAACAAATCAGTTGCGAGCCGAAACAACACTGTCCTGTTTTTAGGATCACTCTGGAGGACTTTTACTGTATTTGAATTTCATCCACCAATAACAATGCTGTTTTTTTTGTTAAGCAATATAACTCTGGCCTTAGAATTAAACAATCTTTGAATACAAATAATAGTTTGTCATCCTCGCCATTTCATTTTTTGTCTTTTTACGTTTTCTCGTTTGACGTAATAGCCCTTTTGACGTCAATAAGCAAATTGTCAAAGAAGGCTTGAAACAATTTAATCAAATTCATCATAATATTTATAATATTAACTGTATGTAAAATATTATTTTAGAATGTGCGAGTTTTTATTATATTTACTATAAAATATATACATATACATATATATGGTAATGTATTATATGTACTTATTATTACTCATTACTTATACGTAATTATATGTAATATAAATATATTACATTGTTTAAATTATTATTTTATTGTATATATTCCATTTTTTGTCTTTTTACGTTTTCTTGACAACTTTTGACGTAATAGGCATATATATATATTTATTTTAATATTTTAATATTTATTATTATAATCTTACTCCCAAACCTAAGGACAAAGGCGTAGTTTCTACTCAAATGAGCAACTAATACTATTTGGAAAGGAGTAAAGAATGAAACTTCATATTAGTATTATATTATAATAATAATAGTAATAGTATTTAAAAATATTATTTAATATTAGTATTTCAAAAAGGTAAGAAGATAAAAAAAATAAGTCTAATTTATAAAACAAAGGATGATCAAATTGAAAATACTTAATTTTAATATTAATTTTAATAGCTTTATTGTCGCTTTATTGTTTTTTTTTACTAAATTTATTATTATTTAAAACCCAAACCAACCCAAACAAGGATTAACTCGAAAGTTTCTCACAAAGTTTTTTAACATCGGTTTAATCTGTTTTAAGATTACGACAAACATTTTGTATGTCTTCAGAAAAAGCTCTAAGGAGATTATCTTTTAATTGTAGCGGCTTACAAACTAGCAATAATAAAAATAATAAGTTAGCAATAATCGTCTGATCAACGGCTAGGCAATTTTCTTTGCAAAATATGCTATTCAAAATATGAACTTGCCATGAAAGACAGTCAATTTAATAAAAAGAGATATGGCTGCCATAAAAACGTGAACTGAGTTAGGGCCATGAGAAGGTGAACCTGATAATTGTGTGTGATCGTACAGATAGACTTCATTCAGACTCTCATATCTCTCACCGTCCAGAGCAACGCTAACGGGCACTTTCGTAGAGACACATTCCTCGCATTCTGGAACCGTACACATTAAATGACGGTTGGAGAGATAAACAGCCTCCACGCTTAAATTGCCAATTTTGCACATCGGTTTCTTACAGATGGCCACCTCAAAGTTGCGACCAAAAACGTGAATCTTGGTGCCGGCTGGACCGCTCTTGGGAAAGACATTATTTTTTCTGAACCTCACGAACCTCGAATCTTTCAGAGCGTCGGCAGCAAAATTTCTACTGCAGGCCAAGTTTCTCAATTTCTTAATGTATTCGTTCCAACTTGGTGTCCATAAATCCTCTATAGCTGATTTTTTTTCTGCCTCACTCATTCCACTGTACTCCAATGAATTGAAAGCCAAACGTTTCAGATCTCCGACTTTCAAACCCCAGCCTACAAAAGCAAAATACCAATCCACCGCTACCCCGTCATATCCAATCGAACCGGGATCATCAGAAGCCAACACGACCGGTATGCCTTCACGGTAAAAGTACTGGCCGAAGTGATTTCTCAAGTCCGGATCGTAGCCTAATATCTGAAAAAAAAGTTCAAAATAAACATAAATTATCAAGCATTCGTCTGTCCATTCAGTTCGTTTTCATTAAGTTTCATAAAGGAAAATATTTTCATGAAGTTTCGATCACATTTGTCAAAAATTTCTGTTGTCATTTTATGTATTAATTCTACTACTTAACTGCATACCTGGTTGCTCACGAGACATGCCTCAATTGCTATTTTTCTCTGCTTCAACAGTTGCCTCAAATACGGAGTCTTAGCAAACCCCTTTCCATGTCCGATACGCCTAGGTTGCAACAGAATGGCTTCGTAAGCATTTTGCAAGGTAGGAACTAGATCGTCTTCTTCTTCACTGGCCATCAGATCATCGGGCCAATTCGTCTCAACCGAGTGCAAGTACAGAGGAATTGATGGTCGACCTTCGTTGAAATTTGAGAGGTAGTTTTTTAAGAAGTGCAAAGTGGAAAACCCGGAATCTTCTTCGCCGACATTGTCGAATCCGATAATGTGGTTTGGATATTTTTGGTGAAGTTCTATGGCGCCATCCAACGACTTCTGAAAGTCTTTTTCACCTTTGCCCCGGACTGCTGCGACAATGGTTTTGTGACCGATAAAACGTGGATTCTCATCTTTGAATTCTTTTGCTGCGTTAAGAATCATGCCGATTTCTCTACTGAAGTCTGTCGCGGTATTGAGATATTTTTTTCCGTAAGTCTTACTGCTATTGCCACTGAAGTCGAGTTCGTACAAAGACTTTGGACTGTATGACCTCCTGGTTTCCAAGTAAGTGATTCCTTCGCTCAGGCTTTCATTGTAAAGAGCTCTAAAGTATTTCTTTTTCACTTCAATGTTGTTGATAATATTCGATCCTGCTCTGTCGACAAGCTTGTTGAAGAACTGCCATCTCGTCGTCGAATCAGTTGCGCGCCCGGTGATGTTGTATGTCGAGGCGTCGACAAAGTTCGAGTTCTTCAGAATGTCTTCTTTCTTTATTCCTCTCTCCCTGACCTTGGATGATCAGTTTGTATTATTTGTATAAATGTAATAAAATGGAATAAAAACTTAATAAAATCTTTATTGAATTTATATATAAATATCCTATTATCATTATAATGTTGTAACGATAGGGGATCTTTGTTTATATGGCGGCGTTGAAGTGCGGAAATTAAAAGGAACGGTTGTTGGTTTTTCACGAACAAATAAAACGATAGAACATCACATTGGCGACGAGAATTTCGAAACGCACCTTCGCAAATAGTTTGCACCAATTTTTATCGACAAAAAATCGGAAGTTTGTTCATTTCGGATAGACGCTGTTGTCTGGCCTCCGAGCGTTATCGAAGTCATCGAAAGCTACTATCGATAACACCATTATCTAATCCATGGCTGAAGCACTACCAACGTTTCCGTCGTTTGTAGTCGATTCACACGACTCAGCAGGAGTTCGATGGACAAAATGGGTTTCTCGCTTTCGCAACCTGATGGTGGCCGTAAATATTGTTGATCGCAAACGTCAAAGAGCTCTCCTACTCCACTACGCGGGTGAGGAAGTCAACGACATCCTTGATACTCTTCCAGATGCCGAAGCTGCAGAGGGAGAGGATCCGTTCGAAAAGGCTGTCACTGCTCTCAACAAGTTTTTCACACCAAAGCAAAACGTCGAATACCAGATCTACACGTTTCGACAATCTAAACAACAAACAGATGAACATCTAACAGCCTACTACACCCGTTTGAAACAACTGGCAACCTCATGCTCTTTCGACAATGTTGATCGTGAGATAAAATCTCAAATCATCCAAGGTTGTTTATCAAGTACACTACGCCGTAAAGCCTTATGTGAACCTGACATGACTCTCACTAAACTCATAGATGTTGGTCGTAGTTTAGAACTCTCCGATATCCAAGCAAAAAGTATGGAGAATGAGCATGTTAACAAACTGAGTCTGAATCGCAATAAGCAGATTTGCAACAATTCCAAGAAAACAGCTGACGTGAAGTGTCACAACTGTGGTGGCACATGGCCACACGAGGGTGGAAAGACATCGTGTCCGGCGCATGGCAAGTACTGCAATTCGTGCAAGAAGCCAAATCATTTTGCGTCACAGTGTCGTTCGAAAGATGGTGCATCACAACAGCCGCCACATCAGCGACATCGCGACAGCATATCACATGATAGACCGCAAAGCCGACTGCCGAAAACCCGTCATGGCAAATACCATCGTGTTCGCCGTGTCAATGCCGACAGCAACGGAAGTTCATCTGACAACAGTGAACATTCATCTGAGCAGAGTCGTTATGTGTATGCACTGAGCGTTCATTCAAATCGATTGGACACCAAAAGAAATCTACCACACTTCTTAGTGAATGTAAACAACACTACAATCGATATCATCGCAGACTCAGGAGCAAGTGTAAGCATCATGAGCCAACTCGATTTTTCTAAAATTAAACCTGTACCTCAGCTGCACAGCAACTACAAACAAGTATTTGCATACTGTTCGCAAAGCCCTCTCAAGGTACTAGGGACTTTTCGTGCTGTGGTTAGATATAAAGACAGAAAGTCAGACACACTGTTCTACGTCATTGATAGCAAGGAAGGTTCTCTCCTAAGCTGGGAAGTATCTCAAGCACTACACCTACTGCACGTCGTGAAACCGATTGATGAACGTACGACATCCACCGATCAGATCGTCAATGAACTCGTCACAGAATATGCTGATTTATTTCGTGGTGTCGGTAAGCTGAAGGACTTCCAAGTCAAACTACACATCGACAATGCCGTACAACCAGTCGCGCAGCCTCATCGTCGGGTGCCATTCCATGTTCGTCAACAGTTAGAAGATCAACTCAAGCATGACGAAGAGCTCGACATCATCGAAATGACAGAAGGAGCTACTCCGTGGGTGAGTCCAGTCGTCGTCGTACCCAAACCTAAGAGTGAAACTGGCCAAAAACGTGTATGTGTAGATATGCGCCAAGCTAACACAGCAATCAAACGTGAAAGACACATTACGCCTACTATAAATGAACTGATCAGTGATCTAAATGGTGCAACAGTTTTCTCAAAATTGGATTTAAATCAGGGATATAATCAACTTGAACTTTCACCTGAATCACGTTACATTACAACATTCTCCACGCATGTTGGTCTGCGTCGATACAAACGTCTCAATTTCGGTATTTCATGTGCTGCAGAGATCTTCCAGAATGCAATCCGTGAGACACTCAGTGGATTAACGGGCGCAATAAACATTAGTGACGACATTCTTGTGTACGGTAGAACCGAGCAGGAGATGTTCAACAATCTGCGTGCCGTGTTTCAACGTCTGAGAGAAAAAGGGCTAACTCTTAACAAGCAGAAATGCGTCTATGCGAAGCGCACTCTCGAATTCTTTGGTAACGTCGGACTCGGCGCCATCTTGATTCAACGTGGAAATAACAACGAAGAACAAATCATCGCTTACGCCAGTAGATCGTTGACTGATGTCGAACAACGATACTCACAGACAGAACGAGAAGCACTCGCAGTCGTTTGGTCTTGTGAACATTTTCATATATACATCCATGGCAAGCCAGTGACCATTCATACTGATCACAAGCCATTAGTCAGTCTGTACAACAATCCAAAATGCAAGCCGCCAGCACGCATCGAGCGTTGGGCACTACGCCTTCAACCATATGAGACAACCATCATCTACAGACCAGGTCATGACAATCCAGCCGACTATCTATCACGACATCCAACTTTGTCAAGTGACCGATCGAGTCGTGAAGAACAAATCGCCGAAGAGTACGTCAACTACCTCGTGGGTCATGCAGTACCGAAAGCTATGACTCGCATTGAAATTGCCACTGCGACCGTCAAAGACAAGACACTGCTCGCTGTCATCGATGCGATCCGTACAAACGATTGGTCACACATCGCTAACATAAACACTAACGAGTTTGACACGTTCGCTAGAATGCGTGCTGAACTGTGTGTCAGTGGAGACAATATACTACTACGCAATAGCCGCATAGTTATTCCAGAGTCACTGAGGGAACGTGCAGTCAATCTCGCACATCAAGGACATCAAGGCATTGTCAAAACCAAAGCTTTGATTAGGGAAAAAGTCTGGTTTCCTGGGATCGACCGTTTGGTGGAAGAACGCGTCAAAGCATGCATTGCCTGCCAAATCGCCGTCGCAACCCCGCTTCGTGAACCACTACAAATGACCCAACTACCGTCATCACCCTGGAGTGAATTGAGTATTGATTTTGCTCAGTTAACAACTGGTGACTACCTACTCGTGGTCATTGATGACTATTCACGATTTCCTGTGGTTGAAATTGTTCAGTCAACCGCAGCAGCCAGCGTGATACCAAAACTTGATTGCATCCTATCCGAATTTGGTTCGTGTGACATTCTGAAGTCGGATAATGGACCCCCCTTCAATGGTTTTGAATTCACCCGTTTTGCTGAATATATGGGTTTCAAGCATCGAAAGATAACTCCGCTATGGCCGCGTGCCAATGGTGAGGTCGAACGATTTGTGAAGACAGTCAAGAAGGTTATCAAGACAGCGCAACTCGAACACAAGAATTGGCATCAAGAACTGAACATCTTTCTTCGTCAGTATCGTGCCACGCCTCACAGCACAACTGGTCGTCCTCCTGCGACAATGCTGTTTGGACGTCCCTTCAAAACAACTCTACCATCAACAGAATCATCTACAGTCACTGATACACAAGGCGATAGAAAATTTCGTGAGCGAGATGCTCTCATGAAGTCGAAGATGAAGGACTACGCTGACAACAAGTCCTATGTCAAACCTTCATCAATCAGCGTGGGTGACACGGTCATTGTGAAACAACCAATCACACACAACAGATCACTCACACCGTACATGCCGGTACCACACACAGTTACGTCAAAGAACCACTCGATGATCACTGCTACACGCAACACTGACGGACAATCAGTCACCCGCAACTCGTCACTCTTCAAAGGAATAGATAACCGCTTGTCATATGCAAAATTCAAGGAACCATCCGAAGACGTGGTGGAAGGTGATGTCACATCCAGTGATGTCATGCCGCAAACTGCTCCGGAAGGCGAGTACAGTACACAGCAAGATCAGAACGTTGTACGCCGCTCCAAGCGTGAACATAAACTGCCCGCCCGCTTTGCAGACTATGTTGTGAACTAATATTTGACTAGGTTTTCCAAAAAGGGGAGGGATGTAATGTTGTAACGATAGGGGATCTTTGTTTATATGGCGGCGTTGAAGTGCGGAAATTAAAAGGAACGGTTGTTGGTTTTTCACGAACAAATAAAACGATAGAACATCACAATCATGTCTGCAAATATGCGACTCGATCAGAGTTTTATATAGAATATTAGCTTAACATTAAAAATAATGTCAATAACAATAATAGTAAATACAAACATGCTTAATAAGTTAGTTATCATAATAATTACAAATTAAATTATTAACGAGCATTAACCAACATTGACCCAGCCTAGATCCGGGGGCGGATTTACAAAGAAGTCCAAGGACCATGAGTTCCAAGGATGTGTGTCGTTAAGAGGAAGTACTACGTACAGATTGCCGAAGTCTTTCGAAGACCAAACTATGTCCAGCAATTTTTTCTTGCTCAGCTGTTGATCTGAGATTTTGAAATGAAATTAGTTTTCACGAGCTTATAAATTGGTTACTATGTTTATTAATTTAAGAAGTTCTTTGTTAAGAATGCCAATTTAGAAATGTCTAACTAATTTGTTGTTTTTTTTTTTCGTTTTTTTCACGGTCCACTAACTTTCGTGGCTGTGCAGGTTTCCGCCCTTCGGCAGTCCGATTAAAAGTTGATACAATTCCGACCTCCGGATTTCCGGCAAAATATTTTGAACCTGACGGGAAGCATAGAATCCAATTTCTCTTGATTTTTCCACATCCTTCCATTTCAAGAAGTGCAAAAAGCGATCGACAATAACTTCATCCTGAGAGGGATTTTTAGAAGATTTGTAACTCTTTAGATATTCGACTGAGCTTACGGAAATAAATAATGTTTCAAGCCTACTAAGATCCTTGTTTTAAATAAGTTAAACATAGATTTAGTTTTACTAATATTATAATTGTATTTTATGATTTTTAATACCCGTAATAATCGCTCATCACTTTTGGAAAATACTTCAAGAAATATTTAAAAAATAAATCAAACTAATAATTCAATTTAACCAACATCATTATTATTAATATTATTTTATCTAATAATTGATAATTAAATAAATATCGCTTAATTTTTATTATGAATAGACAAATGTATTTTGAACTTTCAAACAGTGCTTTGAATTGCTTTTAATTTAAATCAAATTTGTAAAAAAAAATTCATTTTTTCTTACCTCGGTCAAAGAAAAAACTCTATTCTCAAAAATCTTTTCATCCTCTAAAAGGGTGTCTCTCTGCTTGAAGTAGTCGCCTACGGTCTGTGGGAGCCTGAGGTCCCTAGCTGATGGCAGAGGCAAGGACAAGCTCAAAGAAACTAGCGCCAACAAGGCTACCAATTTCTGACACAACTTTTCTATCATTTCTGATAAAATGTCGTTAAAGCATAATACATAACGAGCCAACAAATTATGACAGACGATGACAGCCTAAATTTGTGCTTCCTAAGTGTAACTTGTTCCGGCCTTTGAACACGACACTTCAGTAAATCTGGTCAAAGCTTAAAAATTATAAAATGGCTAAAAAAAACTTTTCTTAATTTTTTGAAAAAAGTTGAATTTGAGTACTTCAGTTACTTGCCTCGCCAAAGCAACGTTTGAATTCAGAATGGCTGTCTTAGCTGTATCTCGGTATCTTATTTATCTCAACTTGTTAACAAACAACAGCAACAACCTCGGTTCAAGAAGCCTGCAACCATGTCAGAAAACATCCACTAATAATATGATGTGCCCTTGGGAGCAAAAAGAAGGGTTGATCTAGTTTTGAGAGAAATTTTATGCTGGAGATTTTTTTTAACCGGTTTAAAACACTTCGTTCGAGCAAACATTTAAAAGAGATTTATGAGTTTTATTTAGCGCCAAAGACATTCGTAAAAGAAGTCGTGAAGGGTTCTGATCATTCCACTCTTGTTTACAGGCAAAACAACATTTGGGAGTGTAAAAGATTGGAGGAATTACTGAACTTTCAGTGAAAAAGTGACCAACTTGTGCTTAATGTTTAAAAATAAAAATTTAACAATTCCTTTAGACAGACCTTTTTAAATGCTTATGTATATATATATATATATATGTAATTAACAATTAATTAATAAGCCAATTTATAAAACAATAATAACAATTGTTAGTACAAGTTACGATATTAGCATCGTAGGAATGTGTTTATAACATCTTGATTATTAACCATTTGTCTCTGATGTTTTCAGATGTTTTTATGTCGGGAGTCTTCTCATGTTAGTGTTCGGGATGAGTCTTGTCTGAATCTTTACGATTGTTTTTTTCCTTAAAATGTTCCATTAGCAGGCCTTATATCTGGCTAATATTAACATTTAAAATTTATTTACTTAAAAGAAATATAGGAGTAAAGTGGTGTATATATTCAGACGGATTCAAAATTTTCTTATAGATACTATTATTGTTATCGTTATTATTTTATTATTATTATTATTATTATTATTATTATTATTATTATTATTATTATTATTATTATTGACTAACATAATTATATAATAAATTTTATTAAATATTAAGATTTCTATCATACATTTTGACTAACGGAATTAAAAGTAGAACTTAACAAGTTATTTGTTTTCTTTTCACTAACTCACAAAAAACAACTTCGACTAGCGTTTCAACTTTGCCGCTTGATCCTCAAGGTCTAGAGTCTAGACTATCTAGTTTACTAGACTAGTTTACGTTAATCTGTGTAAAATAACCAATAATAATTTTTAATTACTAGAATAATAATAGTAGCTTAATATTTATTATTTCTTAATAACCACATAGGTATACGATGAACTGTTTCCCGCTTTACCCAGGGCCAAAGTGACGCAACTTAGGCGCTTGTCATAACTTACTTGTAACTTGTACATCCCTCATCTTCTGGGGGGTCTCAAGATTTTGCTTTGAACACCAGGGTAGGATGCAATCAATTCCTAATCAGATCCCAGTTCTAATATAAAAATGATTAAAAAATTGTTTTCTTCGTAACTTTCCCTACAATTTAATTGTTATTTTATTATTATTATTATTATTGTTGTTGTTATTATTATTATTATTATTATTATTATTATTATTATTATTATTGTTGTTGAATTCGAATAGAATCTTACTTAAATAGTGTGTCAGACATTTTTTAATTTTTTTCTTAAAAAACAAAAAAAAACGAACTTGTTGCTGCAACAGAACAATTCCCGTAGACCACAGCAAATCCTTTCTTTGTAAAATCAAGCGCGAGAAACATTTTTTGGAAAAAATATTCATTATTGCAATAATAAAGAGCTGTTGTATTTCTTTCTTTTTTTAGTCAAAAATCATAGAAAATCTCCTGTCTGCTCAAAAAGATTAGGTCTTTCGTAGTCATTATTTCTGTTTAAATTTATTCATTAATATAATTATTATTATATATATATAATATTATTATATTATAATTATATTATATAATATTATAATTATATCATATAATATTATAATTATATTATATAATATTATAATTAATATAAATAATATTAATATTTCTGTTTAAATTTATTCATTAATATAATATTATTATATATATATATATTATTATATTATAATTATATTATATAATATTATAATTAATATAAATAATATTAATAAAAATTTTTGTTCTACACATTCATCATTATCAAATGGAAACTTGACTTTTTTGTCACTCAAGGTCAAAAGCGTGTAATGCATGACAAAGTTTAAAAAAATTATATTTTTAAGTTATTAATAATAATTCACAAACCGTCGTTCCTTCATCATCTTCTCCAGCGTAGTTAGCGTGTGAACAGAGAATTCTACATCAGTTTTTTTTATGATATTTATCAGCGTCACATTCACCAATTCTGAACGACGCTTACAAAGCTTTCCTCTCTCGCATACAAATTTCAAAAGCTCATTCAAACTGTTACAGCTCCATGAAATGTTCTGGCCACAAAAGTTGTACAGTACATTATAATTGCATAAAATCTACCCCTATGGTGTACATACCGCTGCAAATTACCTAAAAAAAATAAACAAAAAGAAAGAACTGTAGAAGGTGTCTAAGTGCATCATACTAATTCAGAATTGGAACAACCTTTGCACTTTGTCAACCCTGGTTCTTTCTCATCCCGACGGTTGTGCAGGCTAGCCGAATGGGTTACGGTAATGGCAACAGTCGTAATGTGTCGTGTTCGGAAACCAGCCTGCACTGCCGCCAGCGCCCTTGAGAAGGAGCGCTATATAAATGGCCACAAGAAGCGCCTCTGACGCTATGCATGTGGCGCTATATAAATGATGTTACAATTACAATTACAGACGGAAAGGAAAAGGCCAAGAGACGTTCGGAGTGCCAGAACGCTTTTTGTCTTAAGTATAATACTGAGCTGATGAATAATTACGAACAGAAACAATGGCGACAAACGCTTTTTTATGATTAAACAATATAAAATATCTTAATAATTAAACCAAATGCTTTTTATTAGATATTAACAAATACCTTTATCATTATTTATAATGACTCATCTTAAGTCATTCTGCCAACTCCCCATTGAAAACTCAAGAACTCAACTTTACCACAGGCACTGAACAATGGAACGCAATCTCTGGATGGAAATCCTGGCAGTTCTGGATGGAAATCCTGGCAGTGCCGGATTTACCGTAGGGAAGTTTGGGGGAAACCCCGGTTCTGAGCGGAGATATCGAACGAGCCAAGTCTAAAAATATCCTCCTCGGAGTCACTACCACTTCATTGTTTAGCAAAATGAATCAAAATGACGACGGTCGAGTAAAGAAAAATAAAATTTGTAATCAAACAAACAATCCGGTTGTAAAACGATAAGCAACACTGGGTAAGAACACCATCATCATCGTAATCATCATCATGAGGTGTTTGTGAACGGAATTATGTGGAAAATGTAGCAGGCGTTGCAGGCCCTCACAGGCCTCGGGTGTCCGATGTGAGGGAGAGGGACGTAGTTGGATGAACACTGGCTGCAGAATATCTGGAAGAATAACCGATAGTTGTGGATCTTATGCAACCATTTATCATTTATAACATGAGAACTATCAATGATGATGATGATGACGACGACGATGATGACGATGATGATGTTGGGATATTAAAATAGAATTTAAATTAAGAATAAA
Source organism: Whitmania pigra (assembly GCA_021613335.1). Lineage (NCBI taxonomy): Eukaryota > Metazoa > Annelida > Clitellata > Hirudinida > Haemopidae > Whitmania > Whitmania pigra. Next base: position 1,398,010 of record JAJTWR010000481.1, read on the forward strand.
TTAATATTAAGACAGAAAAGCTAAAGGTAACAATTAAGTAAGGCAAGAATCTATTTAAACGAATTAAAGATGTCGCCAACGGCAACGCCGACAACGAGCGGTCGCAACGGCCCCTACCTTTCCGCAATTCCTGCAATGGTGTCTCCTGCGAACGAAGGTGAAGTGCACTTTACAGGACATGCAGTTTGGCGACGACTCGTCCGGCAGCCACACGGGGGCCAGAAATGGCTCTTGGCAGGCTGTGGGAATGGAGAAATAAAAAAAATTATCCACGGAAAGCTAAATAATGATTGTAGTAATAATTGTAAAAGTAATAAATCATGAAATAAGCTCTTTAAACAAATTAACTAAGAAAAGACAAATAAAATACAGTAAGATTGAAGTAATTAAACTCCTAAAACTAAGAGTTCTTCAACATTTTCATTTATCGATTCCGACTTAAAAAGGCGGAAAAACGTTCCGAACGAACAAACCAGTGGGACCGGTATTGACGAGTTCCTCCAAGGCATCTAGAGCTGTAAGGTCGATGTCGTTGTTGCCGTGTTGACGTCCTTCGCCTTCCTCCGGGGGCAGGCCGTCGCGGTCGTCGGGGGTCGAACAGGGCTGACCGTGCGAGGATGACTGGCATTCGAAGGTGGCCTTCAAGATGTTTCTGAAGTCACTGGCGAAGTTGGTTTGAAGCTGGTCGGCCACTTCTGCAAACGAGAAGAAATTGATACCGAGAACGTTAAGAGACGTGTAATGTCAGCAATAATGATAATTTAACAATAATTAACAACTCTTGCGATGCATAATAGTTCAACGAAAATAAAACCGATTAATTACCATATGCATTTTCGCAAACGTTGCAATTTTCAAGAAAATAAAAACACACAAAAATTGTGACGGAATTGGAATCACTTGAGATGCAGACGAAGAGTTGGTGGACGAGGTCGGAACTGTTCTTGAACTTTGACCTGGCCTCCATGCCCGCAGACTCCCGAGCCTTCTCAATGATCCGTGAAATCGTGTCGTGCTCCATTTCCTGGTAGAACATGGAGTCGCAGCTGCTGTTGCTCTCGTTACTGTTGAAGGAAGATGAGCAATGGTGATGATGACAATAATGATGATGGTGATGGTAGCAGCAATTAAGCAAGGAATGCTAGCAGGGATAATTATAGTATAGAGATAATTACAGCAAAACACAATATTAAATAAACTATATCAATCACAACCTATTTATTTAACCCATTAACAGCTTCCTCAACTAACACAAAACCAATAGTTACAACTATTACTTAACAAGTCGATAAAGTTTACCTCCTCTGGTGAAGTGGTGATTTTCGTTCCCCAGGAACATTCTGTTCATTCAAACTACAGCATGGTAAGGGGCCGACGGGACCGCCCGAAGAGGCATCTGCAGGGTCAAAGGCGGCAGAGGACTGACTGTTACCAGGTAAGAGATGAACTTTTGAGCAGTGGTTTTCGACTCGTGGATCTAGTCGGCCACGGCTAGTAGAGATGGTATCAATCGATCGAATGAATTGGCCAGGTGGTAAGTTATTAGGCAAAAAGGGCCCGAGGTCTTTATCGTCCTCATGACTGACGCGGCTGTTGTCCATAATCTGGGGGGTGCTGTGATTTTGGTCGGGCTGACTCAGGCTGCTTTGTAGAGCTTTTGTGACCTACAAAGAGTCTGAATGTAGGAAGGTCTTAAAGGTAGAAACTGGTTGAATATGAATAGAAGGTATGATGATAATAATAATAATAATAATAATAATATTAATAATAATAATAATAATAATAATAATAATAATAATAAATATTAATAGTAATAATAATAACAATGAATTATAATATTATAATGACAAATTACTAGTCAGTAATCATGCTCTCCATTTTTGGGGTCATTAATGAATTATGAATATCAATATATTTTCAAAAGAGCTAGACTGTTGACCTAATTCTTAACTGCCAGATGAGTCAGAGAGGAGGAATTGTAATTTCGGCAACCGATAAAATGTTAAAATATGCAAACAACCCTCTTGCGACCAATTTCGAAGTACGTAAATAAAACAGCTTCGGGATTAACAAATTGTCGAGTGCTAAGTGCGGACGTGACTCGCATTTCGAGCGTTCGTCATTATGCTCTTTGTTCAAATATTTGATTAATTTTAATGTGGGCCTGCTACAACGACGATTGATTGAAAGTCAGTGATTGAGCCATGGAGGAGCAAATGAACTCTTCACTTTTAACAGTTCTCAGGTAAATCACCTGAACAACAACAACACTCAAACTGTAAACAAAACACTCAACAAGTAAAAAGCCAATTAAGGAACAATTAAGTAATTCTGAATTATATTCAGAAGCAAACAATTTGAAGGCTGTCAACCCTACATTAACGACTTGGCTGAGGTTATATAAGTGCTAAATAGACAGGTAGTTAAATAGATAGATAGGTAGACAGACAGACAGGTAGAAAGATATTGTCCATCTATTATAGAAAGAAGCACAGATATTCATCATAAATAGACAGATGGAGAAACAGTTCTATAAAAACCTGTCTGTCGATGCAACCGTTGATCAATTGACTGGAGTTTCGACCGGATAGGAGGGCTGGAATGGCTTCGACGGAACCGTTCCAGGCGAGGTTCGAACTCTCTTGGATGCTCTCGAGTCCATAAGGCATGCTCTCTTCCAACCAGCTGACTTCTCTTCCCGTGTTACGAGGAAGGCAAAAGTTGAACTCATTGGAGCCCTTCCAGACGACCGAGCGGATGGCACCGGGGGTTGCCTCGGGGGCAATCAGGGAGGTGCCCCTTCTGAGCTGCGCATTGACGGATCGGCGTCCGAGGTTTCCATCCGTCGATTCTTCCGAAGTGATAGCTTCCGAATTGTCGCCCCGAGGCCAAGAACAGGTTCCGTTCTTCCTGAACCTTTGAGCAGCACGATTCGAAGGATCTGTGCTTTCCATTCCCCGCTTGACGACCTCCTGCCCTTCACCTTTGTTTTCCTCTCCTTCTTCTTCTTCGTCCGACTCTTCGGAGTGCTGAACTACATGGCAATCGGTAGAAGAGCCGTCTTCCAACAGGTGCTCCGAGCTGGGATTGCAGATAAGTTTCTCGAGGGAGTTCAACTCCTGCAGATCCAGGGTCATGAGTAGTTCCCTTTTGATATAATTCGGAAATAATAATGCACAATGAGCAATTAAGCGATGAAATCAATTACCAATAAGTCGCAAGCAAAGGACATTTACCTTATCTTGAACAGCAAGGTCAGTTGCTGCCTGAACATCTCGCTGACCTGGCACGGATCTTGGTCGGGGTTGAGAGGTCCCTCAGGGTAAATCAAGAGTCCACTGTACATAAATAATGACTATTATTATTATTATTATTACTATTATTATTATCATAGCATAACGTGATTAATAACAATAACTTAGTAGTTATTAAATGGTTAATTAATTATGTATGCAATAAAAATCACCTTACATAATTGTCTTTAGATCAATAATAGCGTTGTCGTTAAATCAGTAATGGTATTCGTGATTTGGGCAGTAAAGATAGCAAAATTCAATAGCTTTACAACAATGCCCCATAAACTATATAAATATAAGTATAAACTGACACCTTTCAAGGAATATTCCTGCAGATGTCATCGACAACAATGACAGCGTAACGTACGACACGTCGTAAATGTCGTCACTACCATCATCACAGCAGACATCATGATTTAATCGTAGTTAGTAATTTCAAAGAAGATTTTTTTGTTTGTTTGGTGAGAAATTCACAACCTCAAAAAATAGACTCTAATCTTTAGTGCGTGTCTTTGAAGGATCTTCGGGAAATTTGTTTTAATAAACCACCATCCTGAGAAACAAGCCTCTCAACCAGGCCAGGATGACCAATAGGAAATGGCATCAGAAACAAATGTTTATTCAGGAATCATTCCCATTATCTTGTCAGAACAGTCATAGTTCTGAACAGTCATACTCTCATGAAGCAATTAATAACTGCTTAGGAATTATGACAAGCAGATTGAGCTGGTTTACAACGGTTCCTTTGTTACTTTTATTGCCGTAAATTTTATTATTATAACTTTTGTGAGCTTCTCACATCAACAAACATCCGGCAATTGGTCTCAGATTTTTTACCACGTTGGATTTTCTTAGCAAGAACATCGTTGTAATTCCGTTAACCAGAATGTAATTTGAAGAGAAGAGATGACGATTACGACAGTGGTTGATGCTGTGCTACGTCTGTAATTAATGCCAATTGTAATATCGTGCTAATCGCTTCAGTTATCGTGGCAGAAAAGGTGCAACAATTTATTAGGATCAGTAAGTCAAATCCTTGTTTAAAAAAAGCGTTCCAAGTGGTGTCACTTAATGGCGTAATAATTAAAGCAACACTAACAACGGATGTAAAACAGAGCACTCAATAAATGTTATCAGATTTAGACAATGTTTTGACTTCCTCATCGAATCTTTGTCAGACACAAAGCACCGATAACCACCAACCGATAACCACCAACCACTCGTACATTCACGACATAGGAGTAGATCCTGCATTCATCACTTGAATCATCGCTCGGTACACAACAGACGGGGCTGCGAATGCAATGAAATATTTTAATTTTCATTCATTCATTCACATTCAATCAGTTCAATGAGTTTTTACTAAAAAATAAAATTCATGACGACAAATGACGAAAAAATAACGTACAACCGATAAACTGACCGACATACTGTCGAATGTAAGACGATGACTTCAGAAGAACAACAAATTAGCAAAACGTGACTTACCAGACGATGGCCAGCCTTGGTATTGTGAACATGAGCAGAGGGTCGTAAGAGTCGAACTGGTCCTGATTAAGGAGACCTGATCTCATAGCCCTGCGAGAAACGAGAAACGTCGAACATGCATTATACCGATTTGGAAATTACGTAATCTGTAATGGGGGAATGACAGAAAGGAAAGATTGTGCGACAAAAAACTAAACATAACTACAAGAAACCATAAATTGAAGTAGCAGCAATTAAATATAAATACGTGAGCAATGCAAGAAATATTCGGTGCTCATTAAGCGCAATTAAAATTAATATCCAGATTTTTGGATGGGCCTTATCTCAGCCTTTGTCTATAATATGCCAATTTCTCATCACCAAAATAATTTTAATGCAATTTAATCTAAGGTAGATAAATAAAATATAGTAATGATAAGAACAATATAATGGGCATTATTAATTGACAAATAAACAAAATAGTTAACTGACAAACAAGAAAAATAATTAATAAATGTAGGCCAACATGTGTAAACATTAATATTATTAACGTTATTAATCAAAAATTAATATTTCAATAATAATAATAATAATAAATATGTAAACACAGTGTTGTTCCTACAAAAACATTAGTCCATGACAAAATCTTCCATGATGACTGTTCATCACAGCCACAACCAGCAACACATACAAAGGTCCCTGGTTAAGCGTAAATTTGCCTCGAGACACAAAACCACATCATGGCAAACTTTAGGAGCACTCAGGACTTGTCATTGAAAGACTTTGAATAAACAATGCCTCTCTATGTAATAATAAGTGCTCTATCTCATGCTTAAATAATCCCCATTACACCTGCATCGATGAGCAATGGAACCCTTTATTTCTGCATTCAACCCATCTTAGAATGTTTAATGCATTGATGCTACATGGCATGGTCATTCTTTGCCACTCTTGAGATGCCAAAGCACCTACTGGAAGAGGTACTATGAATGGTTTAAGACTCTGATGCCTTACTTATTGTAAGGCAATAATGTACAGGAATAAATTTCATGGGTAAGCCCCGAAGAAAAGAGTCGAGCATGTCATCGTGTCGAAGCAAACCGTCGTCGTGTCGACAGTTTAATGTCAAATCCTGTAAATTCAATTTGGGACACACGATACTCGAATGAAAAACGACTTCCTACCTCGAAACGGTCTCGCAGAAGAGAACAGTCACATCTTGAAGGGTGTCATAATCCTTTGTCGACTTCACAGGAACCATCGCACTGACGTAGCTGACGGCGACGGTAAAAACACGATTCTTAGAATTAAAAAGACTTTCGAATGCTCGGTGGTCGAAATCGGACCGGCAGATGCGGAGTTCGAAGCCTTGAATATCTCGGGAAGTATTAATAAATTAATGACAAATTCAAATTCAGTGCTTTTTACAGTGGTTTTTATAATGTTTGGAAAAATCAACAGATATCAATTCTTAATCAATTTATCCCCAGGGATTAATAAAAAGCCATGCTATGCGATTGATTTAAGAAACAAATTATGAAAATTATTATTAATTTATTATATATCAACAAAAAGCATTCGTCACCTCAATTCAAAGTCAGCAAAGAGTTGATCGAAATTAACCAGAGCATCTTTGATCTGTTGGAAAATGTGCGACAACATGAACACAAAACATCGTCAGCAAGCGGGAAAAGCCAATTAAAAACAATTCTTATTAAAAACAATGACCATCATTCATAACTCATTTTCAAACTTTTCGAACGATCTCAATTCACGAACTGCGGTCTCAATAAATCTAAATATCTCAATGAATTTAAATTTCTAATGAAAACAACTTTCTTATGACGAAGTACTGAAAATACTAAAAATAACCAAAACAAAATAGACAACCAAAACAACCAAAACAACAACAACAATCAGTGATTGAATCCATCAATTATTTCCCACGACGAACTGTCACATCATCGACTGTGGTTTCTGATCACAAAGCGTCGAACGTTCATCGAAGGTCGTCTCGATACAAATAAAACTGGAATAATTCTTGTGTTACTCCGGCGGCTCGTTACCGCTATGCTTGGTTTAATAAAATCGAAATAAAAGTTAAAATTAACTAAAAACCAAAACAAAACTAAACATTAAGAGCATGCTTTACTACAAGTCCTCAAAGTGACATTAACATAAGTCGTTAAAGTAACGTCGAAAGGGTTACAAGAACCTGCTGGGTGTACGAGCAGAGGTTCCTGAAGCACTGTTCCCTTAGTAAACTCCTCAATTCGTCGAGCTGTTTCGTAAAGGATTTTGCCAGCGGCCTCATGGTCATGCTCTCAATCTCCTTGTTGACGATGCTCGAACCGGCGGCCAGGCACTACATGAGGGACAAAAGTCGAATGTTGTGCGAATTTATAATCACCGATCGGTTGCCTATCTTGCAGGAGGAGCCGTTATTATTATCATTATTATTTAATATTATTTTTATTATTAAATGGCATCATTAGATGAGTGAAGAACCCAAAATGTGAAGAGTATATAATGGCCACATTTAAGACCATTGATTAAAAACATTTATCACTAAAACCATAATGCATCATTCAGGCTTTGACAGCTTTCTTGTAAACTTGTAGAGCTTATAACCAAATCAGAGCATGCCCAAAATAATTAAGGGCTGGAAAGACACTATTCACTAACATAAACTTATTATCAAACTATTCATGAAGTTAATTAACAATACAAATAATTAGCAAGACACAAATGAGACTGCAGAGAAAGTTGGAATTGTTTTGTTTCATTAAAATTCTTCAGCTAACCCTTTGCACTAACCTCCGCTCCAAACCAGAGCTGTCCAGCCAAACTTTCCTGGAGTACTTCTTCAGGAAATTTGATTCTGTAATCTCTTCTCGCCCTGCTGTTCGGTACAATCTCCCTCATTATTTGCTCGATTATTGTGAGCACCGAATCCTGACGGTTCCTCAACTTCATGACCAAGCTGTTGCACCTGGCAGTGTCCTTCCTTCCGTCAAAACTGTCCAGCTCAGACGCCACAGCATTCAGTTCCTCGTCGGCATAATAAAACTTGGCGAGGAGACTTTGGTCGGATCTCTGAGGGTTGATATACTTGGCTTTATATCCAAAAACATTTTTGATAAGTAAAATGTAACTAGACCCGACACTTATCAACAACGGCTTCACTCCCAAGTGAAAGAGAGTGGAGGAATGAAGCTTATTCGAAACCTGAATCACAAATTAATTCAATTAGTTTAATAAACTACCCGTACTTTCGGCTTTAGTAGCCATTTCCTGAGAGAATTCATCAGTGAAACCTTCATACGATGCCAGATGAAACACCAACTGACATGTAAACTTACGTAAGTCGGTCGCCTAGTCGGCCTGTTATTTGTAGAGATTATTAGCAGACTAAACTTGCATGCTATTCGTACACAAAGGCTGTGAACAAAACCCAAGTTTTTCAGTAAAATTTTTAAAATATGTATTTAAATTAAGCAATTAAAAAATAACGCATGACAATGTGAGGCTGTTATTCTTGTCATGAGTCGACTGTTTTTTATAAAAATTAATTTTTGAAGTTACAAGTATTTTCTTATTTTATTAAAAAAAATGAATTTTTTACTTAATAATTTAATTCGTGAAAATCACACTTTCTCACCTTTTCAGTCATACCTCAGGAAGCGCGAGGGTTGAATATTTATAGCGGGGTACTTTTTACGTACGACGGGACAAATTTTATCTTAATTAGCAATTAGTTTAGTGACTTTAGCCATGACCTCAAATCGCTTTTACGTTAATTCTGCTTTAAATACTAGTCTAACGTCTCAAAATTCTCTATCTTCCAACGACCTAGGTATGCGTTCATTGTTTGCTAAGTTGGAAGCAATATGGCAACAAATTAATGCTTAAAAGAGTCAATTAAATATTTAAATGTGTTTTTTAAACCTTAAAAAGACAGGGTCGTCGTTGTTGGATTACGTTTGCGCTGTTGTGCTGCACTTGCAAAAGCTGTCGAGGTTTGTCTCGGCACAAGATTCATTACGTTTTTGTTTGCATTTGTAACGAGAGAGACACATTTTTTCAGACACTGGGCATTGAAGTGGTCTATTCGGACACCGGCCTAGAATTTAAAAATGAATCTGACACAACCTTTGTGCTCGAACATTTTGAGGGAACTTCATTCAAGACTCTGAAAGAATGCAGACGACACCGAATTATATCCTCTAGACTTTTGATATATTCAGCAAACAATAAACAAGAGGTCATTTACAGTTGTCATTGGGATGTGATGATGGCAGCTAGCTTTATTTAAACCTTCTTCTAACTTTTTAAAATCTAGATTCCCTACAGAGTGAAGCCTCTTTACTGTCTCTCGATGAAAGGAATCAACATGGCCTTCGACAAGGTTAAAAGCAGTAACCACGCAGAAGTAGAAAAGCAATCGCTTTGGGTAAGGGTTGACGTTTGGTTGATTTTCTCTAGAAATTGCAACGGAGGTCGAAACGGCACGAATTATCAACCGAATTGAAAATGCTATCGTTCAAACAATGTGCTTAAAATATTTGTCTGTGAGGGCGGAAGTGTGTATCCAGTTAAAATGAAATTAATTATTATAATAAATATTATATTTCCTTTACAATGAAAATTAAATTAAATTTAAAAATAAAAATTTGTGACGAGCTGCGGTCTGTCGTTCAAACATTTCCTTTCCTCCCCTCAGTCCGCACTGGCATCCTACATGGGGGCCATCCTCAAATCCGAAGTCACCTCGACGATAACCCACCTCGTCTCGTCCAATTCAACTTGCGACCAGTACAGGGTATGCAGGGCTGATTGATTGATTGATTGGAGGCACAATAATTAGTGTGATTAATAATTAATGTGCTGTAATCCTTAAAGAAATGATGGCACAGGTTTGGTGTGCAATGTCATTTTGTATTTTTCACTTTTCTGTCTATTTAAGATTTGCATTCATTAATTACATAATTAATTAATCATAATCGTTTCCTCCTTAATCGTGCTACCTTGTTCTAGTAACTTACCTTCTAATTAGTTAAGTCCAAATCATCTTAGGCATGCAACAGAGTGTAATCAAATAAATCACTCGTAATCCTCTTTTCGGTTGAAGTAAAATAAACCGAAATAAGTAAATATGTTGCACTAAATTAAATATTTATTCCGTAATATTAAACATCTCCAATCACCCACCCAGAGAGCCGCAAGCTTGGACGTCCCGGTCATGACGTGGGAATGGATTTACTACTCTTGGGAGAGGAGGAACGACTTTGGGTTCAGTGCCATCTCTGAAAATGTCTTTGTTAGTTTGTGCTGTTTGGTTGCAGTCGATTGAAGTAACCCCTGATTGATGGAATGATTTGATTGATTGATCGATCGATCGATTGAATGATGTTGTCGGGCTTGCAAGGCAGGAGAATGATTGTGAAAATGGTAACAACAATAATAATAATAATAATAATGATATTAGGAATAATTATAAGTAATAATAACAATACATAATAGTAATAATAATAATAATAATAAATAGAACTTTTGAAATAAAAAAAGGTTGAAAATTGAGCTATAAGTAGGTAGCAGTGCAATTTATGATGACAAATGCAGTAATGATGATAATGATGATGATGATGATCATGGAAAGTCGATGATCGAAAACCTGACAAATGTCCAACAGAATCAGTTCCGCTGGAAACCCTTCAAGGGCCTGTCCTTGATGTTCTTCAACTTCCCGAGGGAGGAAAAGAGGAACATGTCCTCGCTGACCATCGAGAACCGTAGGCTACATTTTAATATTACTACTCAATTTATTATTATTATTATTATTATTACTATTATTATTATCATATATATCATTATTGTCATCGTTATTGTTATTATAAATATTATTACTATTACTGTTATTATGACTGTAATTATTAATTGATTATTATCAATAAAAAGGCTTAGATATTATTATTTAAAGGTCCCAAACCTTAATTATTATCTTCATTATGAAAAGTTTACATAGTACAATAAACGGTTTGGTTTTAAAGCTTAAGATGTGATTATTTCAGAGGGCGTCGTTTTATCGTCTGCTTCCAGCTGCACCCACTTTGTGGTCAACGAAAAATGCCCCAAATCATTGGATGGGGTAAACATACCAGAGGATGCCTACATAGTAACATCGAAGGTGAGCGTTATAATGGAATTTGGCAATTTTATTATTATCGTCAATGCGTTTTGAACATGTAATGTTGTGGTTGATGAAAGTGTTTGAATATATAATGTTATAAATTTTGAATGCTTTTGAATATATAATATAATGTTTATACACGATGCAAAATCCAAGCAAACACCCTCACAGTGATTCAATTGATTATACAATTAATTAATGAATTAATTAGACATACTGTTAACTGCTGAGAACTGATATCAACTTGTTATAATTTTATTATTTTCTTGACTGACCTTCCTGACCTACTTTCTTGACATTCGTGACCTACTTTCTTGACCTTTTAGTGGTTCTGGTCGAGCATCCTCATAGTGGCTCGTGCCGAGGAGAGTTTGTTCTGCTACTCGTCGGAGTATCAGAACACGGTTGAAGAGAGGAAGGTAAAGTTTGCCTGGATTGTTGTTTGTGATATATTCTAGAAATATCATATATAATACATACGATAGATAATATGTAGACATGTAATATATAGGTATATAATATATAGATATTCTACTCTTGATATTAATTAATACAATGCTAATTATTGCAGTGTCGTTGATTAACAATTGTTATTTGTGATTTGATTCTCGATATTAATTAATACAACGATAATGAGTTTATCTTTATCAGTAATAATATGCTTTCAGTATGCTATCGATATCAGTAATAATAACAACATTGTTATAATCATTCCTTTTTGTTAATTAATAATAACCACTATTCTTTATTAGTAATAATATCCCATCAGTACAGCATAGATATCAGTAATAATAAAATCATTTAAATAGTCCCTATTTGTTATTATTATTATTACTACTACGCCTTCCTCCACCGTTACAACATCCACAGTTCCAACAGAGACCAGAACCGAATCTCTCGAGAACAGAATCGGAGCAGCGAAGGTTCGTCCAAGACGACCTCAACCAACTCGTCAAGGAGGTCGACCCGGAGTTCGGGGACCTCAACTCCAGTGCCCTCGATGTCCCCACCAGCCCCTTGAAGTCGCATCAGTTCCAA
>JAJTWR010000481.1:1415000-1425000 GCA_021613335.1 Whitmania pigra
GAAACATTTGCAGTTAGTGACTCAACGATTTTATGGGATGTTTTATTAAATATTATACATACAATTGCAAATAGTTTAGGAAATATTGCAAATATTTTATTAATTATTAAACATTCAATTACAAATAAAAAATGTCATTTAATCAGGATGTTCATGGCTGCCTAATTTAATTGCTCTCATGGAATTGTTAAGAGAGACGAATAGTGTTGATTGTAACGATGATTATGAAATATTAATAACAATAATAATGATAATAGTAGTACTAACAATATTTACTAAACATAATTAGCTCAGAGGTACAATTTGATGAGACCTAAGGAACCGATGTATAAAGCTGAGCACGCGAAAAAAAAACATGGCATATTTATTTAACCCTTAATCCATCCATCCTTCCCCCCTATAATTGTTTGGGTGTCTTTCAGGCAAGCACAGATATCCATAATGAGAGGATAACGCAGGTTTTTTGAGATTATGGGTTGTTATAAATTAATTAACTAATAACTAATTATTATCATGTTATCGACACTGAGACACATTTTTTGTTCTAACGATTAAAAATTATTGGCGTTTATGTTTTTTGGGCTAACCCTGATGTCGTTCGTTTGTTAATGTTATTGTGGATGACGTTAGATTTCGTTGGCAAGTTTTGACTGGTTTGTCTGAGGTCGTTATATAGGTCAGTAGATCCTTTGTTCTTCTAGATTTTTTTAGGATGAGCATGTCAGCAAATTAAATCAGTTTAGTTCATTAATTAATTGTATTCTACATTAGTTATGCGTTGTGGCTAACATCCTCAAAAGATTTTAACACTGATGTCGTTGTTTAGTTTCGGCAGTTTTGTTTTGGTTTATTCTGACTTTAAGAAAAATGTTTTTCAGTTCTCCCATCACGACATATCACCAAACAGATAACTGTTTAACCATTTATCATCAGCTTCATCGTCATCGCACGACATTACGCTTTATCGTCACAACGCTGTTCTCACAAAGGTGGCAATTTTTATCCATTCCTGGTTGCCATGACAACTTATTCAACAGGAAAGGGTCAACAACTTTCTGTCAAATCTGGGACAATGCACCCCGCAGTCTAGCAGGAGGCCGACCAGAGTTCCCAGAAGTTTTTCCACCAATTCACCCAATACAAATTTGGTTGGAATTTGTTTTAATTCAAATTTTTTTCAATAAAATGTAATTAGCATCAATGTGTTGGTTGTGATGTATTTCTCCTTATTAGCACATTACAATGATAATATTAAGAAGTTTTTAATTCAAATAGTTTTCAATAAAATGTAATTAGCATCAATGTGTTGGTTGTGATGTATTTCTCCTTATTAACACATTACAATGATAATATTAAGAAGTGAGCCTATTTCTTTGTCAACTGCAGAAGCACAGTAGTTCGTCTACTTCGAGTAGCAAGGGAAAATGATCCGGTTCATGTCTACAACTGCTTACTCGTCGACCTCGTCAACTTTCGACTGACTTTAGAATTGCCACAATCGCGACTTATTATTTATTTTTCTATCAACTAACCCTAACTACTTAACTACTTAACCCGCTGTAGTTCTGCATACCATAGGATGCAGTTCAGGCTCTGAAGGTATTTCATTCCTCTCCGCCTCCATTATTAAAAGTTGGTCGTCAGAGGCTGTTTATATTCTACAACTTAGCCCACCACTGCAGACCGAGTTTCTTGAATTGTTCGCCATTCTAATTATAAGCTGCATTACGAGGTTCTAAAGCCGACTTCTAACTGTTTGTCTTTCTTAACTTGTTTATTTTTTTTCTTAGTTGCTTAATCACTTAATTAATTATGGATGCTTATTTACTTTTCGGCGTGCGGCACAGGCCCCAGTTTTATTTGTACCTGACGCGTACGGCACGACGATTTATCGATTAGCTTGTTGTTAGGAAGACTAACCTAACTCCATGGAAGGATTTAATCACTTTTGAAAATTTATTTTGAGACTTTTCGAGAAATGTTCGCATTGGAGCTTATTTTCTGTAGCCATTTTGTATGCAAGTCATTTTTATGTCCAGGGCGACGCGCGTGCAAGTCATGGCTGCTAGTATTTTGGTAGCTTTTCTGTTGTTCGGGCGTAACAAAAACATTTAAACCGTGTTAATCCTTTGCATTGGTTTTGACCTTAAAACAGAAGTTAAATTTTCGGATAGTAGTCGGGTCTTAATACCCTTCCTGAGAGCAAGCATATTTTCAACGACTTTTGAGCGCAAGGCTAAGTGCTAAAAAAACCTAAGTGCTAAATGCGTTGTAATTATATATCTATTTATTAAACTACTTAGTAACAGGAAATTATAAATATGTAAATCTTGGAACACATAGCTTCAAAAACAAAACCCGACGAATTCTAATTACGGAGTCTTTGAAAGGGTCGGTCAAATGACACTGCACGGCTTCTCTGGGACGTTCGCAAGTTTCCTAATTAGCAAAATAATAAATATATTACAACAGAAATAACTCTTATTAATTAATTGACTCGATCACAATGCATTATATGTTTATATCAGGCCTTTTTTTGATCCATACTCACTGGTATTCTCGATATCTCTCGACAGATTCTATGCTTATGAGAGCCCACTCATAAAAGTGCACCAGAGGAGGAAAGTTGGTCTGGTAAAATTCCTGTATCGGAATTTCTGGTCGTCGATGATGAAATTCGAGTTACTTATTAATGTTTCGCCTCATTTTAAAATATATGTTCATTGGGAATTCATTATAACCAACACATAAATTGTTTATTTTTTTAATTCAATAAATCAATTATTTGGCTAAAATGCAGGATTAATTCATAAAGAGATGAAAAACCTTTCAGGAGATTTGAGCACTCTTCCAATTCATCCTCAGTAAGTGTGACCGCCTTCTGTTTAAATTTGCGAACCTTCTTCAAAATGTTTCCTGCGAGGTACTTGGGATAGATGAACGTTAAAGCATTAATAGTCGAGTTAAAAAAAACACAATTTATACTGGATCTATTGATTTCAAGATTTTCCACTGGGACAAATTTTCTAGTGTTTTCTAGTAGTTTGAAGTAATACTTGACATGATTAGCATCCCTAATTTAAGTTAAGTTAGCTTATTAGTTTACTATATACTTGCAAATACTGATTTTAATTGATAAATTTAGCTTAAGGCACAGCAGCTGATTCATGTTTCTCACACAATCACAAGCAACAGAGATGAATAGATAAAATCAAATAAAATTTAATAAGCATGGAAGCAAATTTCGAAATCCTACAGGGGCAATTTCCCTCCACTGGGGATTCGACTGCGGTCTCGGTCCGAGCAGTTGGAGAACTACCGTGAAGATGTTCTTGATTTGAAGCGGCACCCTTTCCATGCAGGCGAGTCTGTACCAATTCTCTCCATTGACGTACTTGGCCAGTCTCTGGTACAATTCCTGGAGGCAGTAATTCCAGCAGAGCATCTCGATTGGCTCCTCTTCCTTCTCATTGACTATGACTCTGACTTCCTCTGTTAAATCTAGATGGATCGAGGGAATGCGCCTTGGTAGTTTGTTTTTAATTACTGACTGAATTAAGTGTTTTTAGCCAATTTAGGCAAACGATTAAGCAATCATGACACTGAAAAATATTTAATTTGTACGTGTTTTCTGCATTTACAAAAGATTGGGTTTTAAATTGGGCTTTTGGTGCTTGCATTCAATTGAAATGATAAAAGCAGTCGACGTAACTTCTGCTCACCTTTGTCCATGACTATGACGTGATGAAACATCTTGGTAAAGAACTTTTCGTAGAAGACGAGATTGCTCATCTCTAGTTTCATGAGCTTAGGCTTGTTCCCAATGTTGACGACGAAAATGAATTTTACCTGCAGGGTTATTTAAATATTTTTTTTTTATAAATATGTATGTTTAAACAATTCAATTGAATAATACCAGCTTAATAGATGTAATCTATTAAGTTTACTTTGCGTAATGCAAAAAAACAACATAATATTCTGTAATGTGTATGTCTGGTTTCGGTGAAATATTAAATTGCAAAATGTTAAAGTAATTATATAATTAGCATTATTAAAATAAGAGTTACCATCTAATTAACCAAATGACTAATTCCTTTTTTTACCTTTATTTATTTATTTATTTGATTATAGTCCTTTGCATAACGTTTTTTTACCTGATTCTCCAGGTCTTTTATAGGAAAGGCGAAATAGTTTTCGCCAAGAGAGCTGCCAAATATTGGATTGCCTGAGTCGACACAGGAAAAAACAAAAGGCCTGGATGGAATTTGATGGTTGATTTTGAATTTAAAAAATAATAATATTATCATTTATTTAAAATCACTATTTGTAATATTGAATAGGATTTTTGTCCATTTTTATCTAGTGAAAGTTCAAAACATTCAGAATTCTATTTTATTATTATTATTATTATTATTATTTTATTATTATTATTATTATTATTATTATTATATTATTATTATTATTATTATTTTATTATTATTATTATTGTTATTGTTGTTGTTGTTGTTGTTGTTGTTGTTGCTGCTGCTGCTGCTGTTGTTGTTGCTGTTGTTGCAGTTGTTGCTGTTGCCGCTGCTGCTGCTATTATTACTATTACCACTCTTATCATCATTATCATAAAATTCCATTGTCATTGCCTTCCATTACCATTCCTAACCATTACCTTCATTATTTATCAATGAAGAATCTGCTCAACCAGTAACTATAATTATCAGCTTATATTATAATACAAACCTGTAAAGGTTTTGCATCCTCTGCAGTATCGGAAGTCTGCCGTCGTGGATGTCGATGAGAGGTGTCGGCTGTTCCTTGACGAAGACGTAGGTCATGATTTCCTGGAGGAATACGTCGGCAATGGAGATGTCGTAGGCCACCCGGTAAACCCCGCACCAGGTCACCGAAGGGCACAAGAAGCTGAACGACTCCAGAATCGTCGTGTAACACTTACGGATCTTCACGAACTGACAGTGCTGGTGCAAGGTTATGCTCAGAGCTTTCCCTATTCCCTGTTCGGATTGCATCGTTAAGTGGCATCGTTAAATAAGCCAGGAAATTTATCAAACAATTTAAAAGAAATAAAAACAAAATCAGATAAAACTAATTAACCTGGAAAAATTCAATTTTCTCATCCCTGATAGTCGATAGTTCTTCTGTGAGAGAAACTCTCCTCAAGGCTTTGCTCCTGTTGATCCCCAGCCGCGATTTACTTTTCTTTCTGCTTCTCATGCTGTCTCTGGTCTTGAATTGGTCCGAAGAACTGGCCGCAGAAACTTCGACGTCGGGCAGAGGGAAGTTGATGCCCGACCCGATTTTGGGTAGCTTGGACTTCGATACGGGCATCTCGGTAGGCGGGATGGCGGATAGGATTTTCTGAGATCTCGT
The DNA here is from genome assembly GCA_021613335.1 of Whitmania pigra. Taxonomy (NCBI): domain Eukaryota; kingdom Metazoa; phylum Annelida; class Clitellata; order Hirudinida; family Haemopidae; genus Whitmania; species Whitmania pigra. Next base: position 1,420,383 of record JAJTWR010000481.1, read on the forward strand.
TTGGGTATTGGACTGAATGACTTGGACGCTCTTTCGAAAGCTGAAGGAAACTCTCGACGACATCTTTGACGCTGCAGGTATTTCGAATTTGATGACCTCGTACACTGAAGTGTCCTCCGCTCCCAGTCCCTTGAAGGCAATCTTTCCTTCGACGTTCGATATCCTTTTCTCGTCTTCCGAGAGCATGATCACGGGTATGTTGTCCACTGCGAACACTCCGAAAACCCTTCTCTGTTCATCCATCAGGGGTATGAAAATCATCTGGCCCTCAGATATTTCCTGCAATTACAGTTCCATTAGTTTTTTTTTTTTTTGGTTAGTTGGCTTTTGAAACTGAAAATGAAACTGACTTCTCTGACGTTTCTGTCCCAGAGGTCTGCCAGTGGATTTGGATGTTGTTGGATTTTTTGAATAATTACCATCTCTTTGGTTTTTATGACCTTATAACTGATGGTTAATTTGTAGCAAATGTTTTAAGTAAATTCAGGTCAAAGTTATTAACAGTTAATTAGTTTATAAAACGTTTATAAGGTTATGATCTAGAAGTGTATTTTTTAGAATGCACGCTACATCAAAATGTTCCTATTCCATTTTCCAATTACGCCATGAATATGTAAGGACATCAGCATATCACTTAAGAAAATCACTTATCGTATTAAATATTAAATAAAAATTAAACATTAAATTAAATAACCAAAATAATAAATTAACACCTTTACCTTCGAGAAGATAAATATTAGATGCAAACAAAAGAAAAACACCTCTGCGAAGATGGATGAGGCTCCATGCAGGTTCCAACATCTGCATATTTCTTGTCGCTAGTCTTGGCATGCAGCCTCAACATGTAGTCAAATTCCTGACCACCAGACTTCCTTCTCTCCAGTAGAGAAATAGTGGCAGAGACGAACTTGTCAGAGGTCATTTCATAGTCATCCTAGGAATGGCCAATTGGTTCAGGTGTCGAGGTCACAGGTAAAAAATCGGGTTAAGCCTTAACTATGTGGGTCGTAGTAGAGCCGGTGTTTTAAGATGCTATTTATACCATTTATTTTTATTCCACAAAATATAAATTAATAATAATACTAATAAGTTAAATAATAAATATTTATAATAACTTTAATAATACTTATAACGATTATTATTAATAAGCAATATTGCTAAACTGTTTATAACAGTAAAATTAATTAAATTTACGACAGTCCCTATACGTCCCAAATTTCTTCATAAAGCATAACTTTGTGAAAAAGTGGAAAATGAGAGAGAAAAAAAAACACGAAGCAAACATAAAATTTACAGACCTTCTTCATGACGGATAGGGCTTCTTGGAAAACAGGTCGCATGTCGTTTGGCGAGTAAGTAGCCTGGAGGAGAATGCAATGGATGAGTCGCTTCTTGGCTTCCACACTCCGAAGTTTCACCGGTCCGGGCTTAGAAACGAATAAAATTATTATTAAATGTTAAAAAAACTAAATTACATTTATTGATTTTATCAAATCAATACTGATTTACTTCAAGGGTACTTGGGAATAGAACAATTATTAAATGTTAAAAAGCTAAATAACAATTTATCAAATCAATACCGATTTACTTCAAGGGTACTTGGGAATAGAACAATTATTAAATGTTAAAAAGCTAAATAACAATTTATCAAATCAATACTGAATTACTTCAAGAGCACTTGGGGAGAGTATTGGTGTTAATCGCTGTTAATCGGACTCATTTATTACAAAAATCATTTCTGAAGCCGAATAAACCATCTGATTATTCAGACAGCATCGAGTCTACTGATTGAATCGTCACAACCAAACGTTCAAGGCTCGCTCACGTCGTAGGTGGAAAAGAAATTCTTGAGGAATGCCTCTGGGGTCGTGTTTTCGGGAAGGAGTTTCACGGCCAAACTCAGCAGGTACTTGAACTGAGCCTTCGTGATCTTGTTCGAGTCTTGACCGTACTTGTTCTGGTAGGCTTTCAACACTACGACGAGAAAAAAACTGTCTAGGCTCAGATTCTACGACATGAGAGACTACAAATTTACAGATTTAAACATTATTCGTGGGGTTTAAAAAATAGAAATATTAAATAACGGTAGCAACATTAAGTTTGGTGATGTAAACAATATATACATGGAGTATCTCGTGAGCTATCTCACTATCTCTATCTATAAAAAAAAATGGCACACAAACACCAGGGTATTGCACAATTGAATTGCAGACCATCAAATTCAAGCGAAGGCTCGCTAAAGAGTTTCGTGGCCTTCAACTTTTCCATTACCATCGAGAGGGGGAGGTAACCGGAGACATTTGAATCCCAGAGTTCAAAGGTCTCGCTGATGTCCAGGTTTGCCTTCTCTTTTTCTCTCAACTCTTTCCACTACGATGTTAACCTGGTACTTGTATCAGCCATAATTTTAATAATAATGATAATTAATAATTTTAATAATAATGTTTAGATTGATTTAAGAAGTTAATAAATTACTTGAATAATAAAAATTGCATTTAAGAGCAAGTAGTAGCAGCATTATCAACATGAAATAAATCTAATATTAACGATTAAAAAAAATTAATTAAACCTCAAGAACATCATCAGCATCGTAATTAATAAAATAATTTATTATTGGTTATTATTTATTATTCTCAAAATAATACCCACCTTGTAGAGCATGACAACCTTCTCCTCATCATTCATCTTACACCCTTCAATGAAGAAGACACCCAACCTGTTGACGATTGATGCTAATTATATGTTTATCGTTACTTTAATTAATTAATTTAATTAATAATAATAAATAATAAATAAATATATTAAAAGGCACAGTTTTAAGCAAGGATAAAAAAAAAGGGTACCAGCCTATTGATGATTCCCTGGTTATCGATGGCAGGCCCGAGAAAATTCATGACGAGGCCACAAAAGTGATTCCTCGAGATGAGTCCGCCCTCTTTGTCCATTTCGCGCACCTTCACCAACTTCCAAATAGGTAGAAAGTCGAGTTTGTTTCCTACGATCAATTGACATGCTTGTCTGATTACTGTCTTGATTTAAGACTGTGGCTTGTCTGATTACTGTATTGTTTTTATTTATTTATTTATATTATATTTGTATTTGTTATAATACTTGTGATTACTTAGATTATTTAGAAACATTTATTTCACATATTTCGGAGTAGATGTTAGTTGCCATAATAGTAATAATAATTAAGCTGAAGATTAAATGAAAAGATAATTGACATAAACATGTACGTATGTAATGTAGTATAATAATAATAATAATAATTAGTCAACCCACCTTGTTCAACCATAATAATAATAATAATAATTAGTCAACTCACCTTGTTCAACCTTCTCCTTGATTCTCACTTTCGGTCCGAATATGTAAATCTCTCTACGATTAGGAGCCAATGGAAGAATCTTGATGTTTTTCATGTCATCCTTTTTCATCTCGCATTCTTCAATCGATCAATTAATCGGTTGTTCGAATTAATCGACAAGTCTGCTTAAACTTAAGATTAGCTAATTGGATTTTTTTTAGAAATTGCCTTTGCAGTGCCCAAAATTGAAGGTAATAATTGTAAACGAAACGTACACTTTAGTAATATTATAATAATCGATGAAATAAAATAATTAAATTAAGTTATACTTTATTTAATAATAAAGCGCAATGAACTTTAACAATATTATAATAATCGATGAAATGAAATAATTAATTTAAGTTATAATTTATTTAACAATAAAGCGCAACAAAAAGTTTAATAATAAAACACCTTTTCAGGCGACCATTTCAAACTCACTCAGCATCTCCATCTCCTGGTAGCGTTGGAAGTCAAGAGTGGCAAACTTGACGTTCTCCTTGGTGAAAAAGTCAATGTAGGGCATGTCCTTCCAGACAGGGGTCTTGAGAATCTCGACGCTGGGTTTGTCAGGTGGACATTCTTCCAAGACGTAGTCATCAGGGGGGAAAACACCTCTGCTCAGATCGAGTGACACCCATTCAGGCAGCTGTCGGGGTAGATTTTCAGGTAGATTTGTGACGATGACGCTAAGAACGATGACGATGATGATGATGATGATAATTTTGGGGGACCATTAAGAAAGTATTTTGATTCTGTAATAAATAGGAGGTTATTTAGTGTTATTAATGTTTCTAATGTCATTAAAAGTTACTCATCGATGATCAACTTCATAATCACTTCATCGATAAACTTCATAATAACTTTATCAATCAACTTCATAATCACTTTACCAATCAACTTATCAATCAACTTCATAATCACTTTATCAATCAACTTCATAATCACTTTATCAATCAACTTCATAATCACTTTATCAATCAACTTCATAATCACTTTATCAATCAACTTCATAATCACTTTATCAATCAACTTCATAATCACTTCTCTAAATAAATAACCAACCTCTCCGTCTGTAAATATAGGATCGTCGGGAAGTTCTCGAGTTTGGGAAAAGGGCCCTGAATTAAAAAATAATAATTTACGTGGCATCAAGTACCTAGAGAAGGACATGCCTTGACTTATGTCAAGCTGTACCAAAGCCAGCTTTGACATCAATGTCAGCATTATCATCTCAATCCAGCATGTACAATCATCATCATTGCAATCATCATC
>JAJTWR010000481.1:1430000-1440000 GCA_021613335.1 Whitmania pigra
TGTCAGCATTTGATTCAGAAAAACTTACGCTAATAACAGAAAAGGTAATTGTAGTAAATCATAAAGAAATATATTATAAAGAATCATATATACAAAATGGAAAAATTACAATTTTCAAATTACAAATTACACTCAGATGAAAATGGTTTACATCTTGGAGGATTGTAACCAGAGTTACATTTCTTGTCCTGATCCTGCCATGAAGGATGTCATAATGAAGGCCAGTTGTTTCTTCACTTCTCAAAACTTTTTGGATCAGTTTGTTTTTACTAAAGATTTTTACAAATTGTTTTGACAAAACTGTGGCAATGCTGTGTACAAGTTTAAGTTGACCTTTTGCATTATTATTAATTTCTGCTTAAATTGTCAAAAAGTGAAGGCATCATTTTTCTGAATTTTAAATGCAAAGTTTAAACAGTTAGGATTAGGCAGCAAATAATGAGTTATCTGGATGATTTATGATTTAGGGACATAGGTATCCAAGGCTATTTCTTGATTGATGGATAGCAATCGGTTGGTTATTGTCAATCACTTGATTGATAGATAGCAATCGGTTGATTATTGTGAATCAGTTGATTGAGGGATAGCAATCTGTTTGTTATTGTCAATCAGTTGATTGATGGATGAAATGGCGAGTGATTTCGATCTGAATTGCAGAAAATGGAGCAGAAAATGCAGTGCATGAAATTGGTCGACCTGCGCCTCTGCGAATTCGAAGACAGAAGAGCCAGATGCATTGCCAACAACGTATGAAGCTTTCTAAGTTTTTTTTATACTTTTATACTTCACATACATCTTTAAACTTTCACACATAAGCTTTGGTGATTGTCGTCTTGCTTTGGTGTATTATTTGGCGGTTGTAAATGTTGATCATCGGAAGGTGTTGCGTTCAAATCTAAGCATGGACTGGAAGGGCACAACCATAAACTATTAGAATGTAGTGAAATTGTTAAATTGGTTTTAAAATAAATGAAGTTTGTTGAATTTGAGGTTTTAGATTCTAGGATATCCTTTGAGTCCCACTTTTAATTGTTAATAATTTTTAATTACTTTTGACAACTTACTTTTTTTTTATTTCTGCTTCAAGTTTCACAGATTTGATGATCCGTGCATAAAGGTTTGTTGCTATTCTTGTTTCTTTTCAATTTTAATTTTTGCTTTTCTCGCATAGTTTTCCTTGTTTTGAAGTCAAATTTTATTGAATTTCAAATGCATTGTTATTCTAAGTTTAATTGTGCTTTATTTGTAGCAATTTGAAATCTCCCTACAAACTTTTACAAAAGCTGTAAGTACGACGTTGTGTTAATTTTAGTACGGCCCATGCGACAATCCATGCCCGTGCGCTCCCCCACCCCCGTTCTACGCTCCCCCTGGTTCAGGATGCAGCAATTGTCTGCCAAGGGTATCCCCGAGGTGCGGTTTCTCAAATCACAACAACCACTTGGGACGACGTTCGAATCACTCTCTCGGCCTCGCTGCCGAACTCCGACCTTTTCGAGGTCAGACCGGGAATGAACCCGACTCCCGGGAGTCGAGCATTTTCTCAGGGGTTCCAGGTGGAAAGGGTGGAAAATACGTGAGCACGGAAAGAGTTGTTTCTGCTTTCGATGCCGAACCGAATTATTCAAAAAGAAAAAGACAGACGAGGAAAGAAAGGACAAAAAATTTTAAATCCATTCGAAAAGGTTGTCAAAAGTTAACAATGAATGCATGCACTAATGAATGTGAATTGTTAATGTTAATTAATGCTTTCATTAGTAATAATGATGATGATGATGATGATTATGACAAGCGTTTTCTTAATACATTGCCAAAGAGGATTCGTGAGATTTCTAATCTTCTTGACTTCCAGTGAAGATTCAAGCTCAGAGTTACGACACGGAAAGCACCGACAGAGAGCAAAAGGACTGCGGACTTTCGAGCGACCAGGATTCGGCGGCCACAATGAGATTCCAGAAAAGGGTGGACAACCTGGAGGAATTTCTCGGGCGCCATCGCCAAGAAGTCGAATGTCCGAGGTTAGAGTTGGAGTCCTGCCGGCAACTGGTCGATGGTCTCTTTGGTGCTGAGAACTGTTGAAACTGTTCAAATTTCTTCTGACTAATCTATGAGCTTTGAATATTGACTTTTTGGATCATTTATTTAAAGAATAAATTAGTGAAAAAGAATTCCAATGATAAACTATTAACAAGCAATAATAACGGTAACCACGAATGATGTTATTATTACAGCTTGCTACTAACGCACTACTACATACTACATTCCGTAGTATTATTGCACCATTATGCTCTTATGCATTTCAACAACATTTCAACATTACAGTTCAACGACTTACGGGACAAACTCTGACCTTGAACTCTCGAAAGAAGGCCTCGACTTCCTCTTCCAACATCTCGAGTCTGTCGCCATCGGAGATAAAGAAGACAAAAGTTCTCGTCTGCCATACAGGACTTGCGGACCGTCGCTCCCCGTCAGGAAGGAAATCCTTAGGTAGTTCGACATTGCCTAGTTCAACTTTATCCCTTCATCATTCACTAACTGTTACTCAGGAATATTAATTAAACCATTCAGAAGACCTTTAACTAATTTGTCCGTTATGCAGATGTATCATAATAAAAATTAAAATTGGCATACTTTATCAGTCAAAACTTATAGTCACATCCCTGCAGTGCAGCAAACAAGAGGTCGACCCTGCATCACATCAGCCCTTTGTCCGTCACCATGGTGATTATGGATCAGCTGGAGAGGATGGTTCGGGCGACGGCCCTCAGGTGCCTCCTCACGGACAGCATGCTCAGGATCAAGAACCCCACCTTCTTCAAGATCACGTAATACTAAAATTAGTTAACATTTAATGATAGTAATAGTTAATTAAATAATTATTATACTTATTATATTATTAATTAAATAATTATTATACTTATTATATTATTAATTAAATAATTATTATACTGAGACTTTCCCATTTGACCGATCTTGTCTCTAGGGCCATGGTCAGTCCTGAATCAAGGGACTTGTGGCAAAGAGTGTTCATCCATTTGTTGAGGGTCACGACCTCAGAATCCATGCAAATTGAAACCCTGGCTGACCTCTTTGCCCCAATCCTAATCCATCCTCAGAGCAGGATGTTCATTCAGGTTCTCAAATTTAGAAAAAAATATTACAATTTTCTTTGCACTTTATTTGATTATAATAAATTTATTTATTTATTTTAAAATTTATTTATTTGTTATAAATTAATATTATTATAATTTATTTTAAGTAGTTTACCATTATTTAATGTCAAAATGTTATCCCTTGAAACTAGAACTTGCTCTAACTTAAACGAGTAAAATGTTCCCCTTCTCGACTCCTTACAGGCTGCCTCTCTGATTTCGAAACTCTTGCACGACGAACTGGACGAGGGTGTACACAGAGGCACAAATACCATCTCATCTTTTCAGGACCTGACAAATGAGTCACTATCACTTTCCCCAAAGTTTGGGTTGTCCACTGGAAATGGAAACGAAACGGGACGAAATGGTGAACCGGCAGAATTATGCTCCTCACCTCAGCAGCAAAAACAACATCAAAAACAAGAGCAACAATCATCTCCTGCCCTCAAAGAAAATCTGAAGAAGAACAAGCAGGAAATGAAAGTGAAACCGATATTCTCCAGAAAAGTGTCTACAACCAGTAACATCGCCAGCCTCACCCTGCCGGAGGACTCCCCGATGGCAGAAGATCTACCACTGAACTCTAATCAAGGGGGGGATGGACCAGGAGGACGACCCTCGGAAGTCCCCTACCACGGCAGTCATGGTGACGGCGATGAAATGAGGAAAACCCCCAATCATGGTGAGAAAAAGGCAGAGAATCGCCATGGTAACGGCAGTGAAGAACTTGGAAGAACAGGAAAAGATGGCGTCGCCATGGAGGTGTGCACGGACGAGGGAGAACTCGATCACGAGGATGCTGGAAGGAGTGAAGATTTTGAGGATGACAGCACTCACTCTGTGGGGAGTTTCCAGATAACCACTGGGACTTTGTCGCTGACCCGTTGGTGTCATGTGATGTCATTATTATTATTATTGTTGTTGTTATTATTATTATTTTTTTTTTTTTATTATTGTTGTTATTATTATTATATTATTATTATTTATTAAATTGCAATTAATGCACATTATTACACAATGCATATGTAACTGCATATTAATTAAAATTACGCATACACGGTCAACAAAAAATCTTCCAGAAACAGCAGCCTATCAGAAGCTTCTGACCGAATCCCTCGGGAGTCCACTGAGGCTGAGCGACTCGGGAAGCGAGGATGACATCGAGAGGAACATGAGACTCATCGCCGGCGGCAATCGCACGTATCGAACGTGAGGACGTTCTTAATTGTGAATATGTGTTTTGTCTGGATGTGTGTTATTTTGTGTGTTATATGTGATACGTGGGGATGTGTGTTGCACGTGTTATGCGAACGAGTCTGCAGATGAGTAGTCATTCTGAGGTATTAGTACTTTGAAAAGTAATGTGGGAGCAGATCGATTAAGTGGAGGTTTTGTGGCAAAACTCATCATTTTGAATAATTAAATTAAATATTTTAAATAAAATTAAAATGCTAAGGTAATTAAAATATAATTAATTCCTTAGAGTAATTAAAATATAAAATTAATCAAAATATTAAACTAACTATAAAATATAATTACAAACAAGTTTAGTTTTAAATGCTTCCTTAGCAATTAGCAAAAGTTAATAAAAATAATAATAATAATAATAATAATAATAATAAAAATAATTTTCATCTGATTCTAATTGAACAATTCCATCGAAGCGATGAGAAAAATCTCGATTCTCCGGTAGCATTGAGAGCCGTCAAAAACACCGACATCGGGTCCCGACAAGCTCAGTCCTAGCAAGTGAGCATTCGCGAACCACAAATCATTTATGCATTATTCAGGAGACAGTTTTTATTTTTAATTTATGACCCCCATAAATCATTTCTCTCTAAGCAGAGAGCTTAGAAAATAAAGATCTTACCGCTCCACGAGACGAGACCACGTCATCGGATGATAATTTGATATCTTGAGCCTCCGTCGATACAACTCGCATCCATTTCCTTGCAATGTCGAATCGCTTGCTGAATCAGTCGCTGAAGTCAAGTCGCTCATGTCGAAGCCATCAACTCCTCCAACCATGGTTTAAAGCCAAAACTCCCCGACGAACGAACATTAGGGTACCTCGGACTCCCACCTTCAAACCACCTCGGTGTTAGAGAAAGAAGACACATCTCAATATTTATATGCTTTATTACAAAAAATACAAAGTGAAAATTATATCAAGTTCCAAAGTCTCTGAAATAGCATCATTCTTTTTAATTGGTTCATTAATTAATCAAATAACTTAGTAAGCTGACTAATTCAATCCCGCTAGAGGCTCTAAATCGGTGTCTAAAATCAAATCTACGTAAATTAGCGGAGATAAGCCCACACATTGCTTACTACCATCATCATCATCAGGATAACGCGCCTCATCGATGACGCAATCCAGTATAATAGAAATATTCGCATCTTCGATGACGCAATCACCACAAAAAACAAACAAAATAGACTTTCTGATTTTCAGATGTTTATTTTAGAAAACAATTTGTCATCTGGAAATTCCATGGTTTACGTCAGTTCTGTGTGAGTGCAGCACACCACACAGGTGATGTTAACGAAATCTTCTTCGGAAAAGTGTTCGTTTGTACGTGAGGAAGTAAAACAGAGATCACATCCCTAACGCTCTCACACTCATCCTTAAGCTATCCTTAAGATATTAACCAGATACTAAACAGATCGACAACATCACATTTGATGACTGTAAAACCCTCAATTGCATTTAGAGACAAGGAGTACTAAATATGTTCCTAAACATGTTTCAGCAATTCCCAAGTACTTCAGAACTTTGTACATTCTCGTGACGATGAGTTTTCATCGATAAAAATCTGCGTTTCTTGGTAATAAAAAGGCCATGAAGATGATGATGAATAATTAGTGATAATATACAACAACAATAACAACAAGAAATCAATTTTTTAAATTATAAACAAACAAATAACAAAATGAATAAATAAACCTGATCGGGTAGAAAATAATTCGTAAAAAATAAACTTGGCTTCAAAATCGGCAACAAAACGTGACGGAGAATCAATGGTGCCTGACTCAAAAGTAAGCTACTCATTACTCCATGGATTTCTCGAGGGATTCCATTTTTGAAAAGATCAGATCTTCTCATAGAAGGCTGTCCGTTCATTATGCTTTAAGCGACAATCGAATCTTTATCCAATCCAAGTTATCACAAACGGACGATCGACCGATCACGTTTCTCTGTTAAGGCACTTCTCGAGGTTTCGAATTTCCGACACGAGTCGAACGAAAGCCAGCTGAGAGTTATCGAAATCGCCTGGAAGATGGATCCCTCTGGAATCGATGGCAGAAGAAGCGATCGGAATGCAAGAGCCCGCAAACGAAGGATGGAATCGCAGATAGCAGGAGGACCAGAAAGATAGGCAAGGAAGAGAGAAATTCATCTCGAGGAAGTCCGTTCGAGTTGGAACTTCCCGAACGGAAGACGTGTAATTGTAGATCTTCTGACCTTTAAGGATCAGGGCAGACTTCGGGAGCTTCTTAGGGGACGCCCTCGTAAGAGTTTTATCTTTGTCGGTCTGTGAGTTTGGCAGTCCGAGACGGGCGTCCATTTTTGTTTGCATGCGTTGTGCCAAGTAATCAAAGCTGCTGAAGGTAAGCATTTGACTAGAGTCGTACAAGAAGGACCAATCCCAGAGCTTCGTCGCTCCGCTGCGACTGATTTCACCGATCAGGTCAGTCCACGGGTTTTCGTACGAGAAGTCCGAATGGTTCAAAATTTGACTCGAGTCGAGCCTCAGATGTGATTGGCTGCTCTTTTTAAGACTACGGAGGTCGATGGAAAACTCCGACCAATCGCTGCAGGTGCTGGTCGGGGTGAGGTGGAGTTGACTCGAGCTGAAGTTATGCGAGGATTCGTGATTGGCGGGTTTGTTGTGGCTGTTGATGGATAAAGTGCTAAAACGAGAAAGTTTCGAGCGACTTTTCTTCAGAGAGTATGAGTCGTAGCTAGCGTAGCTGTCATTCAACGTGGGACTGAACATTGAGTGAGACTGGCTAAGATTGGTCAGACTACTCATCTGCTTCTTGAGGGTCGAAAAGTCCATTTGGCTTTTCCTCATGAGCGTCCCGACGATGCCAGAATCCGGGTGTTTCTTCACAGACAGACTGCTCCCGGTTGCTCGATTCTGCTGGTTCCGCCGAAGCAGGTTCGTCCCGTTGCTGAACTCCAACTGGATTTTCATCGTCGTGTAGAAAAGATCCTTTGGGCTGTTGAAGAGCAGGTCCCTGAAGAGTCCCTGACAGGTGGAATGCCAGAGGAGGATGAGGTAGTTCGAGTTGAACTCAAACACTTCCGGCTTCAGGCAGAGCAACTGATGGACGCAATCGAGAAAGAGCAAGAACACTGGACACTGCTGAGTAGAAAGGCTTACTTACTTATTTATTTATTTATTTATTTATTTAATAAAACATTAATATTTGCTAACACAGATTACTTATTTATTTAATAAAACATTAATATTTGCTAACACAGATTACTTATTTATTAGCTTTAAGAACATTCATTTAAAAACTATTTAACACAGTTAAGAAATATTGTCAGAATGAATCCAAAAACTCCATATTGATTCTCAATCTACTTTCCATAGGACTTGATAGCCATTTTCACCATCACCACCGCCATCATCATCAACATCATCATCACCACCACCATCATCATCAACATCATCATCACCACCACTGCCATCATCATCAACATCATCATCATCACCACCACCATCATCACACCTTCACCAAATCTCACCGAATCGTTGCCCTTGCTGAAAGCTTTTGACTGGAGTCTGACACCAAACTTGTGTCCCTGTGCCAACCACTCCTTCTTGACCAGCCCCTGAAACCCTCTCGTGGTCCTGCAGTCCTCCTCCAACATCAACTGAACCAGACATGCCACGAGGGGCGAAAGATCGGTGGACGAATATTCTGCAGGATTATTCGAGAATTAATGAATTAACGGAGAGTCAGGGAATGAATTTGTCCTGAAATATTATTATTACTGTTATTATTATTATTATTATTACTGTTATTATTATTATTATTATTATTACTGTTATTGTTATTATTATTATTATTATTATTACTGTTATTATTATTATTATTATTATTATTATTACTGTTATATTATTATTATTTTATTATTATTATTATTACTGTTATTATATTATTATTATTATTATTATTACTGTTATTGTTATTATTATTATTATTATTATTACTGTTATTATTATTATTTTATTATTATTATTATTATTATTATTATTATTATTATTATTACTGTTATTATTATTATTATTATTGATATTATTATTATTTTATTATTATTATTATTATTATTATTATTATTATTATTATTATTATTATTATTATTATTATTATTACTGTTTTATTATTATTATTATTATGAATTGTAAATATTGTTTCATATAATATAAATTTGCAACCATTAAAGTAATAAATATTCAACATTTGCTTGTTGATAATTTATACTTATGCGCTAATAATTTATGCCGAAACATTGATAACTTACGCGACAAGTTTTTAAAAGTTCAAAAAAAGTTTCAAACGCTTCCCTTGCCGACGAAGACATTTTTTTAATTTCGAAGAGAACAATTTCGTAAAATTTAAACTTAAACAAAATTCCAGAAAAAAACATAACCTCCGACCTCGTATGACGACAGACAGGTGCTTCTTGGACAGCACTTCTGAGATGCTCCTGGAAATGTTGAGACACCTGCTCACCATCTCCAGCCACCTGCAGTTCTCCAGCTGCGAGTGCCACTTCACGTCGCCCCAGTACCTGGTCGAATCTGTAGTCAACCGATGGCAAGGGGGAATTTCAGAATTTATCGCCGTCGCGTATAAAAAAAATAAATCGTCAACAATCATGTCGGAGTCAGTATCTAAAAATTATCGATTAATCTGGCCGATTAGTTGATTGAGAGTAAGCAATGCTCTCATTAAGATGTCACAATGTCCCTTCATTGTTGTCACTTTCAACATCAATGTTACCATCATCATCATCATCATCACCATCCTCATCGTCATCAAGGATCATGAACAACAACAGCGTGAGCAAGTACTGACCGTAGACGCAGAGCTGTTGGAGAAGAGTGAACGAGGTTTGTACCTCGTTGAGAGATGGAAGTTCAGAGGTCAAGTCGAACACCTTTGGATACTCCCTGTAGGGATGACTGCTCCGAATGCTGTTGTACACCCTGTTTGGGGTAAAGAGATGTTAGTTGTTGTACACCATGTATGGGTTAAAGAGACGTTTGTCATTGTACAGACATTATTTGGGGTTTTCATAACATTCAAAGTTTAAAAATGTTGTTTTTTGATCAAATTAATTAATCATCAAAGTGAAACAAAGCAAACAAAATAAAACCAACTGGCGGATTAATAAAGAACTCGTGTATCAGTTTTAAGGAAGTGCAAGCTGACCCAGAAATATCAACTAATTGAAAGAACAGTAATAAACCTGTCAAATTTAGTCATCATCATCATCAGCAAATAAATTAATGCAACAAAGAATCCTAAAATGTTAATTAAAAATATAATTATAATTGTAACAAAAGCTTGTAAACAATGCTTGAAAACGAGTAGAGAACGTTTGAAAGATCTGAGGATGAAGTAAAGAATCCACTTTAATCGAAAAAGTAAAGATTAACAGCATCTCATGTCTTAAATGCATCATTCAAGGTGCTTAAAGGGGTCAATGAATGAGCTGATATGGAGAGAGGGGAGGTGAATGATAGATGGATGAATGGATAGATAGATGGATGGAGGAATGGATGGATTTGTGAATGGACAGAGAGTTAACATGGTAACCT